>JAYEVD010000816.1:0-199334 GCA_036346405.1 Phyllostachys edulis | reverse complement strand
ACTTGCACACAGGAAAATAAAACGAACCTAAGCACACAAGCTACCGCCTAAAGGGCGACTCTGAAAAGGAAACTGGCTAAGCCTGACTAAACTGGAACTCAAACGAACTACTCGAGAAAGCCTCCGCAGCCACGGCTGCGCTCCTGCCTGGTGTAGACTCTGAAGTGAGCTGGCATACTGCTAATCGCGGTTCTCGATGCCCCGGACTGCGTGCAGCAGAGCAGTATGCTGGTGAAGGTGTAGCTGGCTCCTCCTATTTGTCTTGCAGTTCTACCGATCCTCTAGAATCTCCTCGATTTCTTCTGGCTCTTCCTCTTGATCATCCTCGAGCTCGTGTTGACCGTAGAGAGCTTGCTCTAGGACGGCGATCCTTTCCTCAGCTTCCTCCCGGTTCGATAGGCGCACCTCACTCGATGGCGGCCATCTCCAACGACTCTCTGGAAAGGTACTGTGGAATCGTGCAAGATGCACTCTCGTGGCATTGCCTTCCCGTGTAGAAGCGGAAAGCGCGAGATATCTCCCTGAAACTTGCCTGGGATGGTAGCGGTAAACAGCAGTCTTGCGCTTCTTCAGAGATGTGGCGACTCAGAGTATGGCGGCACGCGATGACTCTGGATTCCTTGCATGAAGGTGATCCTCCCGACCGAGATATCCAAAATTGGTCGCCTCTAGTGTTCCTCTGGCGAGACCGTCAGCGGCAGACTATACCACGATCCGGGTCTGCTGACTATGTACTCACCGCCACGACATTGGGCGGTCGGCTTCCAAGTGTCTGCAACAACTTCCACAGCTCTGCGGCAAGTCCTCCATTGCAATCTCCGAAAGTCTAAGGTACGATCGACACGACGGACATAGGTGTAAGAACCACGCTTAAACAATGAGGAGAGGAAAGATTTTATAGCAATAGATGAGTCGAGAGGATATGAGAGAGTCAAGCAATTCATTTAATCTTGCAAGTTAAATTTTCTTTAGAAAATAATTTGGACACTTAAGCGGCCAATCTACTAAGGTCTAGACCTCTGATAACAAGTATGGCTTCGATACCACTTTGTGCGGGACCCAAATTACATTCAGGACCCTCAGGTTTAACGACTAGCCTGAGATCACGCTTAGTGCACACAAGGTAACAAAATGGAAATCGATCCATACAAGCGAATAATAACATAAACGAATAACTTTGATTAATAAATAATGGTTTTGACCTTAAGGTCGAGTTTACATTTATTCAAGCGCAAGGCTAACAGAGAAAGATAAACGGCGGAAGCTTGAACAGCGATGGCGTCCCCATCGATTCACCACAGTAACCGACCGATCCGAGACCTCACGATCGGGGCACCTTCAAGATACTCGTCCTCGAATCTTTCAAGAAGGCTCCACCTCTGCTTGATTCGTCAAAACAAGCGTGAGTACACAACAATCAGATTTAAAGCCACACCACAGTTGATGCAAAATATATGTAGGACCGAAAGGCGATTAGAGGGGGTGAATAGGAGCACCAATTCATTTTGCAAAGATAATGGATTCAACTCAATAAATCGCAAATCACTCCAATAGCTATGAGAGCTATGAAGATGAATGCTTAAGCACAATGGAAGACTTGAATGAATCCACTCCTAAACCCTCAAAGCATAGCAAAGAACTCCTGAAGAAATCTCAAAAATCGGGGACAAAGGTACTACCATCATTGTAAGTGCGGTATTACCGCATCGCGTACTACTAAGAGTAAATGTCTTGATACTACCAATCGCGGTACTACTCGAGCAAAAGTGCGGTACCGATTATCCCGACGATGAATGTAAACAACTGAAAACAAAATCGAAAATCGACGAACTTTTAAACCGTAAGGCCAAACTCCACCAAATTTGGAACACACCTTCCTAAGGGTATTAGGAACCTATTCCAAGTGGCGATCGTCCAGATCTACGCCAAAGTTTCGATCTTTTTCAGTTTTACCTAAGAAGGGCAAAGAACCGAGCAAAACGAAAAACTTGATCCAACTCTTGCTCGTGGGAGATTGATGATCTAGGTGACCTTAGATACGTTCCCACATGTCACAAAGAAGGAGTAAGAGTGCACAAGAACAACCAAAACCAATGGATCAAGGAAGCACCCAAAATCATCAAAAGAGAAGGAAGAACACAAGAGGGAGCTCATCTTTGGAAGAACATCCATAGATTGATTCATGATGTTGCCGGTTACTGACCACTCCCTCAAGGAGGACAAGAGCTCCATCCAAGAGCATACACATCAATCCATCTCTCTAGAGCCTATGCCTCTCTTTTCTTCCCTAAACCCTAAAAACCAAACTAGGGTTTGCAAATGAAGTGCTTGGGCTGCTGTGAACAAAGACCCTCTCTATTTATATGAGGCCTAGAGCTTCTAGAAGACTTAACCCTAATGGGCTCCTGTTAGGCCCAATAACAAACAGGACACACACGCACGCATTTTAAAGCGCCGTCTTCACTTTTCTTGACCTAAACCACTTCTTGACGCACCGCCTTGCGCCATGGTTGGCATTAGGTCACCAAGGTGGTATTTGGTGAAATTACCAAAATACCCTTCTCGATCCTTCTCCATGGACCGAGTCCAACTCGTCGGCAATCGCTGCTCCGCCACGTGTGGGTTGATCAACGGCTCTCATCATGCTCGGCAAGTCTCTCCGTCCAAATCCCATCGAACCTCCAAGGCACTTGCACCGACCCCGCAGCAGATCCAACCAACAGATCGAATCGCGGTTCGATCCACTCGCCCATTCATGCCATGCTTGAGTCACGACCACCCCGGCATCCATGATCGTTTCGACCTCGGCTCTCCTAGCTTAGTCCCGATCCTCCTCGCCGCTGACCGTCATTGACACGCAAGCCACCGCTGCAAAGAATAGACCAAGAAATCGCCTCCGGAACAAGTTCTTCACAACTTGACCCACGTTAGCTCAAAACATGCAATATGCAACATATATGCATTAACAAACATGGAAATGACATAACCCAAAAACAATTCTCCAAGTTAAACGAAACTCAGAAACCAAATCGGATTACTAGCCATGTTATGGCCGGATTACCGCGACTCACTGAGTATCAAGACCCATAACTAGGTCGATCATCATTCTCAATGAAATCCAAAACTTCCAAAAACACTTGTTCGGAAAAACCATACCGCCACACGCTGTCGTTAAAATCATCTTGGTACTACAGAAGCAACCAAAGCACGATACTACCGCTCCTCGAGAAATCCAAAACACAAATTACACTTGTTCGAAAACCATACCGCTTTTTGCTTGCGGTAATACCGACCGTGAGGTACTATCAAGATCGTGGTAGTACCGCGCATTACACGCCTGAGACTACCGATTATCTCGACACTTGTCAAAAACAGATTTCAACAAAACCGAAAACGATCGCTTCGACAAACCAAAGAAGCTATTGCCAATTGTAACATCACATTAAGATCATGAACATATCCTCATGATGTTCACAATCTCCCTTGATGAACACATTGGCAATTTCCAAAAATGAAAGTTTTGAGGTTTGAAAGAGTAAGAAATCGGCGTTGATCAAAGGCACAACTTGGTCCTAAATGCAAGATAAATGCAAAGGAAATGACCAAGTTGGCTTCAAAAGGTATCGAGAAGTGAGATAAGGCAGTGAAAGGCAAAGAAAGCTTCATTTTCGAGAAACGGGTCAAAATCACTCAAGATCCATATGAAAGAACAAGTGTTCTAAATGACCTTTGATCATTGTGAGTCTTCAAAATTGCAAATCAACTTCAGAAAAGGCAAATAAGACCAAAAGAATGCAATAGAGATGATCCCACTCACTATGATCAATAAAAACCCTATGACTCCAAAAAGCTCTAAAACAACATTTTTACTCTTTCCCTTTGACAATGAATTCAACAAGGTGCATGGAAGAAGATAGAGCATGAAAGGTTATGGAATGGCTGTAATTTTTGTATATTTTTTTTTTCATTTTTTTGTTTGTTTGTTTGTAATTTGAGCAAAAGGAGCCATGAAGATTATCCATGAAGACTGTATAAGTATTACACCAAGCCATATTATGTGAAGAAGCTATAATCAAGTATGGCAAAACATGTACAAAGAAAGCTAAGGCCAAAATAGCAATAATCTGAGATTAAATGAATTGAAGGCATGACAAGGTGCTCAAGATCATAGTTTAACTAAAGGTATCCAAAAATGAGTCGTGCCATGTCTATAGGCAATATGGAGCCGAAGCTAGAAAAAGAGTTAATTTTGAGCATTTTGAGATCAATTTTGAATCAATTTGTTCAAGCATTTAGAATTTAGCACATTGAGCACTTTGTTTGAAAATGATTAGTTTTATCTTAGTAAAGCAAGTCCTGGACTAGGAGCCATCCACAACTGCCTTCTAAGCTTCAACCAATTGCCAATTTGTTTTCTTAGCATTGTGCTAGATCTCAAGCCTCACTACGACCATCCCAAGCAACACAAGCTTAAGAGAATAGTCTGGGTCTTCCAAAACTCCCCCTGAGTTCATGCCTAATGCAATGGCAAGCAGTCTCATAAGAAAGAATTGGTGAGATCAGTTTTTTCGCACAAAAAGCTCATTTTTCATTTGCTTGACTTGAGAATTAGCATAGCTCAATTTAAAACTCAGAATAAGTTCAGGACTCAATTAAGCCTATATGACATGGCATGAATCATGAGGGGATCACTAAAGCCAAAACTAGTCACAAGATCCAACAAGTCATATTATAATCCAGTTTGCACACAGATAATAGAGCTAGCATGACAAAAGCTAAGCTATACATAAAAAGCCATAAAAGACATCTAGCAAGCTAGCACAAGACATGGCAGGGTATAAAGTATGAAAGCATGTCATACAAGGATAATAATCAAAGCTCCATAAGGTTATATTACAATGCAAGTTGCTGAAGTTTTAAAATGCATTATGATACAATGAATGCAAAAAGAGCAAACTCCCCCTCAAAACAGGCCAAGAGGACTAACAACCCCAATTCTCCTTGAGAAAAAGCAAAATGAGAAGAATCAAGAGCTTTAGTGAAAATGTCAAGAACTTTGATGCTCGACTCAACAAAATGAAGCACAACATCACCCTTCTCAACATGGTCTCTAAGGAAATGGTAACGAATGTCAATATGCTTAGTCCTAGAATGTTGCATCGGGTTTTGGCAATATTAATGGCGCTTAGTGTTGTCACGTAAAAGAGGAACACTACCCAAAAACAACCCATAGTCCCAAGAGTAGATAAGATCCAGAGAACCCGAGAGCAACCATCGGTCATAGCTACATACTCGGCCTAAGAAGGGGTCGCAACAGAGGACTGCTTCCTAGATGACCACGAGATAAGAGATGTGCCTAAGAAATGACAAGTGCTGTAAGTACTCTTCCTATCTACTCTACACCCGCAAAATCAGATCGAAAAAAAGCCCTAATAGAGAGAGCGTGTAAGAAGAAGAATACCAAAGTCCAAAGTCAAGAGTGTCCTGGAGGTACTGAATATGCGACGACCGCTTGACGATGAGAAGCTCGAGGGAAGCTCGAATCGAGCGCATGTACACACAAATAATTGTATGTCCTACCTCGTGACGTGAGGTAGAGGAGGGAGCCAATCATGTCATGCAGATTCTTTCCGTCCACGGACTCTCCATCCTCATCCTGGGTCCAAAGACGGTGGTCGTGGCAATGGGAGTAGACATTGGTCTATCGCTTCCCATGTCGGGCGACGAAGAAGGTCCTTTGTATACTTACTTTGATGAATGAAGGTGCCTTCTTTCAGCTTGCTTGACTTGAAGACCAAGGAAGAATGTCAATTCGCCCATCATGCTCATCTCAAACTCCCCGCTCATAGAATCAAAATCTAGACACCAAAGCATGAGAAGAACCACCGAATATGATATCATCCACATAAATCAACCAATAAGAAGTCAACGCCATGCTTAAGAGTGAACAAGGTTTTATCAACCATTCCCATTTTGAAATCATTACTAAGCAGAAAACTCTTAAGCCTATCATACCAAGCTCTAGGGGCTTGCTTCAGACCATACAAGGCTTTGGAGAGTTTAAACACACGGTTTGGGAATTTGGGATTTTCGAAACCAGGTGGTTGCTTGACAAAGACCTCTTCTTCTATGAAACCATTCAGAAAGCACTTTTGACATCCATTTGAAAAAGCTTGAAGCCCTTAGATGTTGCAAATGCTAGCAAAATGCGAATGGCTTCCAATCTAGCTACAGGAGCAAAAGTCTCTTCAAAGTCTAAGCCCTCTACCTGGGAATAACCTTGAGCTACAAGCCTAGCCTTGTTGCGAACTACCAACCCATCCTCACTTTGCTTATTTTTGAAAATCCATTTTGTTCCAATTACATGTTGATTAGGTGGAGGTTCAACTAAGGTCCGACTTGGTTTCTTTCAAAATTTTCAAGTTCTTCATGCATGGCATTGACCCAAGAGGCATCGAAAGAGCATGGGTGATATCTCGGGGTTCAAAAGAAGCGACAAAAGCAGTAATGTGCATGAGAATCGAAGAATGAACTCGGAGCGAGTGACTCGCTCATGAATATCCCCAATAATCTGCTCGTGGATGTCAGTCGAATGTGAAGAGGAGCTCCCGGTGCAGTAGTGGCCTCTACCTCACGGGTCAGGAGGTAGGCACAGAGCCACTCGATCGCCGGTGAAGGTAGGAAGAGGTCGCTCATCCAAGTCGGTGTAGTAGAAGCAGGCTCCCCAACCCTCTCGAAAATGACGGAGGATGGATTGGGTCCTCATCCTCGAGTCATCGTCGACGAAGATGCTTTCTCGAATATCGAGAACACCTGTACTGCAGCATCGGGTCTAGTACTGTGACTAGCCTCATCAAAAGTGACTTCGCAAGTCTCAACAATTTTGTTAGTGTCAAAATTAAATACACGATAGCCACGAGAATGAGCAGATATCCAAGAAATATGCCATCGTAACATCTAGATTCAAATTTATCAAGGTTGCCATGTTTAAGAATGAAACACTTACAACCAAAAATCTTGAAATGTGAAACTTTGGGCTTATGACCAAATCTGAGCTCATAGGAAGTCTTACCAATAACAGATCTCAAGAACACCCTATTAGAAATATAACAAGCAAGAAAGATAGCCTCATTTCAAAACCTCCTAGGTGTGGAATGCTCATCTAGCATGGTCTCCGCCATCTCTACAAGGGTCCTATTCTTCCTCTCTACAACACCATTCTCATTGGGAACTCTAGGTGAAGAAAATCGGTGCTCTAGCCCCTATCGTAACAAAAGGTGGCAAAGGAAGAATTCTTGAATTCGTCCCATTGTCACTCCTAATGGCTCTCAAAGCTCCAGAAGATCAACAAAGAAGTCTAAGGACTAAATCTCTAAAGAAACCAAATGCCTCGTCCTTAGACACCGTAAAATAAACCCATGAATACCGGAGTAGTCATCCACAATCACAAGCACGCACCACTTACCACCCAAGCAGATCGACTCTAGAAGGACCAACAAAGTGTCTAAGTGCAAGAGCCGACCCGGTCCATCACCATCACTAAGGTAAGAGGAGGATGAGAAGCGTAAACCATCTTACCATGTCTACAGGGTGTGCACACAAGGTCTCTAATAGCCTTCAGCCTAGGTAAACCTCTAATCAAATCCTTGCTACTGACTCTAGTCAAGTGGTCGAAACCTATGTGACCAAGCCTACGATGCCACAAAACTAGATCATGGGAATCAGAAGCAACAAGACACCTAGGGCTAGAAGCAGAAGAGATACAGAAATTAGCACAAAAGATCCTCTCAAACCTGGAAATCTTAAAGACAAGCTCACCAGAGGAATCTAAAACCCCAGACTCACCACTCTTAAATCTCACCTCAAGACCCTCATCAAGCAACCGAGAAACGAAAGCGATTATATTTCACCACTTACCAAAGCGACGCCCTTGAGCATGAATTTGTTGTTGACGCCAAGACCGCGTTCTTTGTCATCACTTGCATCCCGTAGAAGCATCCCCAAATGTGATCAATTCATTGCCGGATGCACGTGTGAGGAGGAGAACCATTTAGAATCCCTACCATATGTCGAGAACATCCTGAGTCAACAATCCATATGTCCTCCTTCCTCGCACCCGAACCTAAAGAGCACGAACAGAAACATATGTGCCTCAAGATCAAGTTAGTGATAAAAGACTTGGGAATCCAAAGATCTAAGTCACATGATGCTTAGGCAAAATAGTAGAAGCAGCAGTAAAATGGTTAGGAACAAAATCATAAGAATGCACACGTGAACCACCTAGACCTCTCCAAACGATCTACCAAAAGATCGGTACTCGCCTAGATGCTACCCGTGGTCTCTCCTCATGATATCCTAAACCGAAGCCGCCTAGAGGCACCAAAAGAGTCAAAGAAGTCATCTACAAACCTAGGCCTATGTCTAGTAGGAAGAACAGGCTGCCTGGCTCTAGAGACTACAGTAGGTGCAAAAACTCCTCTAATGGACCTCAAAGCACTCATCCTCTCCTTTCTCTCAATTTTGGCTCTACTAAGCGTAACTCAAGAATGTGACCATTCTTCTTGCAGAAGGTGCAATGGTACTTGACCTTTTGAGGGTCTCGACACGATGAAGGTAAGCACCTATCTTGCTAGAAAGGGTTTGAGCAAAACCAGCAGATTTAAAGATTATCTTGGATGACTTAGGTGGTTCTACCTCAAACAAGCCACTTTCAACAACTCTCGCAATCTTGGGTGGATGATTCTTGGAATGCTCTAGGGTATTAAAACCTAGCCCACTATTTTTCACACTCACCTTAGATTTGTCTAGAATCATGTTGAGGTTCTTCTTCCCACCAACAAATTTCTCAAGAGATCCTCTGAGATAGTCATTTTGTTTGGCTAGTTCAACACAAGAAACACACTTATCTGACATGCTAGCTCTATCAGACTTTTCCTTATAATGAGATACCTCGGCTTTCAAAGCCTCACAAGACACACAATAATCATCTCTAATTCTATCCAACTGCTTCTTTGAACTTAACTCTAAAAGCTTCTTGTATCTTATCTACATTATGCCCAATTTCAATGCAAAGATCACAAGAACTAGAATCAACAACTTTCTTGGAAGCAATCATGGACATGGATTTTTCAATTTTAGCTTTCTCCTCAAGAGTCTTGTTTAAGGCATCATTCTCGCCAGTGAGTTTAACACGCTTTCACATGAAACAGCTTTTAGAGTAAAGAACCATTTCACCATCTCTTTCATTTTGACCTTATTATCCTCACAATGAGAGCAAGTATGACTAGGATCAAATTTTTGCAAATCTTTTGTAGCGCTATTCAATTTTAATTCAAGCAAAGCACAATTTGAACAAGGTAAAGGAATAGCATCTACAAAGAGTCATATCACAAGCAATGGTATTCATACAAGTAGAACTAGACTTGAGAGATTCCAATTTATCAAGAGCATCTTTCAATTGATTTGTAACAGAGGAATGAGCAAGTTTTAGAGTTACCAATTCATCATACATTCCGAACAAGCATCACAAACATCTTCGTGATTAATTGATTTGAGTGTAGCAACTTCTAGTTTCAAGTTATCAATCATGATGTCCTCGATTCTTAAGCATTCTAGCTTGCTTATCTAACTTTCGCTCGTAAATGACCAAAGCACGCTTCATCCGAGCAGTGAGGGACATACCTCTTCGGGATCGTTGAAAAGGTCGCTGCCGTTGGAGGAGTCGACGTCGTGGCCGCCCTGGCCATGAAGCACATGCCGTGAAGTCTTGATCCTTCTTCTTGCCATGAGAGTCGCCGCCGCCCTCCGTCCCCGAGTCCACATCGCTCATGTCAACAGACTCAAGTGCGGTAAGGACCTTGTCGATTTAACTTGCGATAGTTCGCTTCTTGGGCTTCGCATCCTTAGCTTGAGGACGCCTCAAAGTCCTTCTCCATCTTGCCCTTCACTTGGGGCAATCGGAGCGAATGTGGTTTGGCTCACCACACTCAAAGCAAGTAACAGGCCACCTCTCCTTCGTTCCTCACTTTGTTGAAGACTCTCGAGAATTTGGTGGTTAGGAGGGCTAAATCATCCTCCCAGATTTTCTCTAGTCAGCCATCGCTCAAAGAGTGCAAAGCGACAAAGAAAGACCAGATGAGCCAAAGTCCAAAGAATCAAGAGCTACCCCGAGATGGGTCAACCACTAAAGCCATCGACTGTTTTGGGAGTCGCGAGATGAAATCAATCTCATGCGACTTCAACCTCGAGTAAAGCTTATCCATGGTAAGCTCACTCATGACAAGATGTTGTCATTGATGGACGTGATCTTCATCCCCAAACTCTCACATCAAGAGCACCCAAGAACCGGCGCGGCATTTTCAGACTCAAGAAATGTGAGACCAACAAAGACGTAAATTATGAAGAATCTTGGAAAACCTTCCCAATAACTCATCCAAAGATTCACCGTGCTTTTGTTCGATCTTTGAGTATTCTTTCTTGAGTTGATTCTGCCTCACTTCCTTGATCGCAGAGAGCCCTCGTGGTAATCACAAAGGGTCTTCCAGATCTCATGAGCAGACTTCAAGTGAGCCACACGCCAAACTCGGATCGACTCAGCCCTTGAATCAAGAAGTTCCGAGCCTTGCTATTTGCCTCTACATCCGGATTAATCACATCTTCATCGGTAAGACGACATAAGGATTTTTGACCTTAAGCCAAATTATGTGCCCTTGAGCCTCGATGTAGGCACACATGCGTGCCTTCCAAAGGAAAATCGACTCCATCAAAGATGTGTGGTTTGGTCGAATACTTGTCGACGCCATGGCTCCAAAGACCTGTTAAGATCTATGAGAAGAGCTAACCGCTCGATACCACTTGTAGGACCTAAAGGCGACTAGAGGGGGTGAATAGACGCCGCAATTCACTTTCACCAAAACTAGATTCAACACTTAACTTTTCTCCAATAGCTATTAAAGCTAAGAAGATCGGTGTATGCGCATAGCGGAAGCCATGTGATGAATCTGATTAACCCCCTAAGCAAAAACACTAAAAACAGGAAAGTTCTGAACAAATCAGGACAATCGGTACAACCGCAGAGTAATCTGCGGTCAGATTATCAAGATCGGTACTAACCGCAGTTGTTACTACGGTCAGATTACCAAGGTCAGTACAACCGCAGAAGTTAAGCGGTTGTTCCGATTGTCCCGAACAAAGAAGAATAAACAACGGGTTTCAAAAATGAAAATCGATCAAACTTTTGTTCTACTCGATGAAACTTGATCAAACTTGGAACATACCTTCTCAAGGATATCTAGAACCTATTCCAAGCAACGATCGTCCAGATCCACGTCAAAGTTTTGATCTTTTTCTGTTTTACCGAAGAAGGTTCAAAACCGAGCAAAACGAAAAACTTGATCAATAACTTGCTCGTGAGAGATTGATGATTCTAGATGTTCTTAGATGTCTTCCCACACGTCCACAAAGAAGGTAGATGAGAACAAAACCAACCAAAAACTCATCGGATCAAGGAAGCACCCAAAATCAACAAAACTAGGAGAAAGAACAAAGAGAGAGCATACTTGAGAAATCACTCATAGATTGATTCATGGTGTTGCTGGTTACAGCCACTCCCTCAAGGAGGACAAGAGCTCAATCCATGAGCACACAACTCAACTCATCTCTCTAGAGCCTAAGCCTCTTTTTCTTCCCTAAACCCTAACACCAAACTAGGGTTTTCAAATGAAGTGCTTGGGTTGCTGTGCACAGCACCCCCTCTATTTATATGAGGCCTAGAGCTTCTAGAAGACTTAACCCTAATGGGCTCCCGTTTGGCCCAATAACAAACGGAACACTCACGCACGCATTTTAAAGCGCCGTCTTCACTTTTCTTGACCTAATCCACTTCTTGACGCTCCGTCTTGCGCCGCGGGTTGGCATTAGGTCACCAAGGTGATTTGGTGAAATTACCAAAATACCCTTCTCGATCCTTCTCCATGGACCGAGTCCAATCTGTCGGCAATCGCCGCTGCGCACACGTAGGTTGATCAACGGCTCTCATCATGTCGGCAAGTCTCTCCGTCCAAATCCCATCGGAACCTCCAAGGCACTTGCACCGACCTCGCCCGCTTGATCCAACCAACAGATCGAATCACGGCTCGATCCACCTAGTCCATTCTCAGGCCATGCTTGAGTCACCGACCACCCGGCATCCATGATCGTTTCGACCTCACTCTCCAAGCTTAGTCCCGATCCTCCTCGCCGCTGACCGTCGTTGACTGCAAGCCACCGCACAAACAATAGACCAAGAAATCGCCTCCGGAACAAGTTCTTCACAACTTGACCCACGTTAGCTCAAAACATGCAATATGCAACACATATACAAAGATAAACATGGATATGACCTATCCCAAAGCCAAAACTCCAAAATGGCTAACAATCTCAACACAATCCAGACAACCACCAGTGTTACCAATCCAGACTCTTCGCTTCATGGTCGCGTCATTCAATCTTCGATCGTTCGATTTCCAATGAAGACCGAACTCCCAAAACACCTTCTCGGAATTAAGCTACCGCCATCTACCAATCGGTATAACATGATCCCAGTACTACCGCCACACAACTTGCGGTCAGATTGCTTCGGGTCGTCATCATCCTTTAAACGCCGGTTCTTCCGATTATCCTGACACTTTGCTGAAACTTTCTAAAAAGCAAGAATTCCAACAAACCTTCAACCAAATTGCCAATTGTAACATCACCTAGGATCATGAACATATCCTCATGATGTTCACATGCTCAATTCGTGGATCCGGTCCAATTAGTTTGGGCTTGCCTCAACGTGGGTTAGGGGAGACCGGCAAGTCTCCGAACACTACGGTAAAACATCGCCGTGTCAAATTGTGGTTTGCATTCTTGTGCTTTACATTGTGCAATTTATATTCCTTGTATTAAATTGCTTATTCATTGTGGATGAATGCTTGCCTAGCTTTGTGCTATTTACATTGATTAAATTGAATAGCTTACAAGTCTTTGTTTAATTGCTATCTTTATCAATAGACTTGTATTGTTGATGCACGTAGGTGAACCTAGTTGATTTAGGCTTTAATTGTGCAAAACCGTATTTGTATTAGCTTCCGCATTAGAAATCAGTTTTAGCCAAAAGTTTTTTAAAACACCTATTCACCCCCCTCTAGTCGGCCTCCTCGATCTTACACGGGTTCGTGTGGGTGAAAAGAGGATTAGGTCTCGCTTTCGATCGCTCTCTGGAGGCGATGGAGTCGACTAGATGCAAATGGCAGGCGTGGGTTTGGCGTGGAAGGGCTGAGCCTCGGCTGCCTCGGGCTAGATGCTACCATTAAGCTTGTTGGGCTTATATCGCAAAAAAATTTACACTGCAGTTTTTTGCTGGGCCTCAGGCTATAGCCCACCCTGCCCGAGACCCAGATCCGCCCCTGTTTCTGGTGAACATGGGTCAATATGTGAACATATGGACACAAGACATCTCGGCCATCCGATCCGAAATGTGCCATTCAGATGGAGGCGGACGCTCCCACCTCTCAACTTTGGCGCTTTTTGTGAAACCCCCCTACGCGGCGCGCACCGATTCTTTGCGAAAACCCTCTTGCTCCATCGACTCCTCCCCATTCCCAAATCGCGGCCGCTAGCACCTCCCCACGCCGCCAGGTTCCGTGTCCCCCCTATGTCGCCTCCGCCTCAAGGCCTCCGCCTGCAAGCCTCTACACCCACGCGTCCCCGCGCCTCCGTCCTCAGACCAAGCCGACGACGCCGCCTGCGCCTCCTCCAGGCCCTCTCCCTCATCCCAACGCTAACGCCTCCATCCCCATTGAGTGACGCTTTGCTGCCCCTCCATCGCCACCTCTCCTCCTCTCCGCTCCTCCTTGCGATGCGCCATGGCCGCCTCCCCAAAGACCGCCTCGCAAAGCCAGCCCGACCTGCGCCGCCCACCCAGCTAGGGTTCTTCGGCGCGCCCCTCTATGCCTCAACCTCGCCTGTTGCCACATGGCGGCGCACTCCTCCAACGACGCCTACGTCGCGCCTCGCCGCCTCCTCCTGCGCCTCCGAGATACCTACACCGCTTAAGAATTATCCTGTACTATCGCCTAATTGCGGTTATGTAGTTTTTGTACGGGAACTTTTCTCCTGAAAATGTTACTTCATTACGCTCATTACTTTTTTTTCGATTTGCAGTCCTTAGTTCTTTATTCACAACCAAATCAACTGTTGGAACTTGGCATACATTGCTCCCGAGGTTCTCATGAAGAAGGAATATGATGGAAATGTATGCATATGTTAGAACTTCTTGTTACTTATTGTTTGCCACGCCTGCATATGGTGTTGTTTAATGTTCATGCCATTTTTCTCCACCGAGGAGCAACCATATTTGCTTCACAACGATTTACATTTTTGACATGCATGATGTATAGTTTTGTGTAGAGTGGGCTATGTGATGTATTAGATCAATCACTAATTCTTTGTTCACAACGAAGATTGCCGATGTGTGGTCTTGTGGAGTAACGCTTTATGTGATGCTAGTTGGTGCATATCCTTTTGAGGATCCTGACGAGCCTAAGAATTTTAGGAAGACAATTCAGGTTTGCATTCCATCCATCTTATGCTACAGTCCCAAAATGCAGAGCAACCAATATGAGGATCCTGAACATCCAATGCAGAGCATGGATGAGATCATGCAGATTCTAGCAGAGGCGACCATACCAACAGCTGGTTCGCGTGGAATCAACCAGTTCTTGAATGATGGCAATGAGGCACATGCTGCCCCAAGCAATATATATTTTGATGTTTTGTGATAATAAACTGTGTAAATAACAATTTTACTTTGTAAACATAGTTTTTTTTTAAAATATATATCATGATTCTTGTTGACTGAAAGAATAAATATATCTCTATGTTCTTTTGTGACTAATTTCCTGTTTTAGTTATCTGAATATATTTGACATACTAAAGTTATTTTTGTATGGTTATTTAGTCAAATCTGCTGAAAGGAAACCTTCTTAACTCTGCTGCAAGGTATGGAAGTTTTAACGATCAATACCAACGGGCCAGGCTAATGGACGAGAAAGTGTGATACCGAAACGTGAAATAACTCGATGGTGCATCCACATCAGGACGACCCAGCCCAGCGACTCGCATCATGGGCCAAACTCGGAAATTATTGACTAATAACACCTGTAGCGAAAAGTTATAGCCCAGTAAATTCTAAGAATCACGGCTCGGCCTAATAAAGAAACTGCACGTCCCATTAGGCATCAGCCTTTCCCTAAAAATAAAATAAAATAAAATTTGGCAATTAGCCTTCGGAAGCATCGAGAAGGAAATCAATCCTCCCATTGCCGACTGCGGTCCTCCTGCGGAAGGAAAGCAGATAAGAGAGGCGCGCTCCCTGTCGAAGGCTCAACGAAGCAACCGAACCGTGCAGTTCTTCTAGAAGCTTCCGCGCCTCCCAGTCTCCACCAGCCTCCTCTCCAATGGCCCCATCCCTCCTCGCCGCTGCCTCGCCCTTCCTCCTGCACGGAGCCGCCGGCAGCCGCAGGCCGCTCGCCGTCGCCCCCGGTCGCCGCGCCGCCTCCGTTCTCCGCGTTGCCGCCCTCAAGTACGACCCCTCCAAGGTGACTGCGCCACCGACATAGATGCCTCTATTTCTAGTTCCAGGGTTTTGGCTAGGGTTCTGAGGTCTGACGCTCTGTTGCTTGCGTTGGTTTCCGTCAGGTGGCGCCGCAATCCGACCGGGTGCTCGTCCGTCTCGAGCAGATCCCTGAGGTCTCTCTACCACTCCACTGCGAGCCAATGTCTTTCTGGTTTGCCAAATGTTTAGATTGGCTGTTTGCTGGTTGGCTGTGTTTAGTTCCCACTCTGAATGCTTCTAGTTGAATGAATCCTCTTAAGAGTATAGACTTAGCATTAGCTGTGGTGTGGCTTGTGAGCATGTGGTTATTCTAGTTTGTAAGTGAAAACTGCACACTGATGATGGACTAATGGCTCAGAACTTGTTAGGAAGGTTTTGATTGGGGGGTGGTTTAATAAATTCAGGCTTCAATTGGGGCATGTCCAATGCGAGATGATTATATACGAGTGCTTAAAGAAAGAGAATATAGCCACGTCATCAAGTACCTATCAACCTATGTAAAAGTCGTTTCCTCCAATGCAAGCATCTATTTTGTAGTTTTGTAGGTGCTTAGATGATTGTATTATCTATTAATTATATATAATCATATACATAAGCTCCGTGCCTAATCAAGCATCGATGTTACAAAATAAGCACCTTATCTGTCCTACGTGGCAAGAAAAATCAGTTTTTCTTTGCTAAACACCTTTCTAAGCACATGCATTGTACATGCTCTTGTCTTTTTTTGCATTAGTAGTTATATATTAAACTAAGTTGTAATTCTTCCCCAATTTTTAAACTGTTTCAATTCAGTTAAGCTGGAACTTGAATTATATGCATGAAATTACATGCTAAGGTGGCTTATAAACATTCATAACTTGGATGCGCTGAAGAGTACAACTGAAACCCTAACCACAGTAGTTGTTTGGCTTACAAAGCACCACTGGTGAGTGGGGATTTGAAATGTGTCCGAAAAAATCTCAAGGGATTTAATCTGCATGTTGTAAAATTGATGGACAGACATGATAAGACAGTCAGACTGTTCCTTGGAATGGGAAGAAATGATGATCGTATTTTAGAGTATATCTATATGTAGATGACGTGTATTGCTGGATTTTATTTTCACTAAGCTTTTGAAATAACTCAGCTACAAAGTAAAATTACACTTATCCGCTTAGTGCAGTGCCAAGAGATTGTAGGGCAGAGTACAATACTGCGATGTTCTTATTCAGCTGTTAGGAATCCAACAAAATTTTGCAGTGCCTATTCTTGAGTGTGGATAGTTTGACATGCTATGGATTGGCTAGGATGGCACCTCCACTTTTTCAGAGAATAGCAATAATTCAATAGCCTTGTTTTTATAGAAGCAACTGCTGCAAAATTTTCTTTCCTGTGGCTGTAGCTGTATCACTGTATATTCCTGGGAAATCTTGTAGTTGGTGTTCTGATGTTACTGCTAAAATTAATCAGATCAGAATATCCTTTCATCTAGCTGATTGTTCCAAGAAAACTGCTTGATACCTGCAGAAATCTGCTGGAGGAGTCCTGCTACCGAAATCTGCTGTTAAGTTCGAGAGATATTTGATGGGTGAGGTAAGATCTTAAGGCACTATAAGCTGCTCCTGTAGTATTTAACTTCATCAGGCAATAGTCCCACTATGTTGCACTGTTCATGCCAGATTTTATCGGTTGGTGCTGATGTCAGTGAAGTCGAAGCTGGTAAGAAGGTAAGCAAAATAATTTTTTCCCCCATAGAAGTATGGAACTCTTCTTGATGCCTGTCCGAGCTCTTATGTATACCAACAAAGAAGCAGCTTATGCTTGCGTGCGAAGCGAGTTTATACTTTAAGAGTACTATTTCTCCTTTTAAATAACAGTACGCTATGCTTGCACGTTGCTCCTTGCACAGTAAACGGATGGATGATAATTTTCAGTTTAAGGGTGTGCTTACCTATGATGCACGGACACGGATACGTCGACACGACACGACACCGATACGGCGACACGGCTATATATATTTATATAATAAGAATAAATTACACATGTATTATTTTTTATGTTTCTTCATGCTTGTCGAACTGAAATATTCTAAAGTGTAATGTAAACTCAGAATATGTAATGTACCTCTCAAAGATACCCTCGGCTCTTTATTCTTCTTGCAGCCAATTCATGACATATTGATATAAATGATATGTTCAATTGTTCATATGAATACCATTTCCAGAAATCAGAATTCCATTAACCTGGGAAAAGAAGTAACATGATCAGTAAGAGTTGCAAGACTATAAAGATAACATATATACTTGATTCTTGAACAATCAAAGCAATAGAGCAACAACAATTGATAATTGATATCTGATAACTGATAAGCGATAAAAATTAACAAGTAGCCAAATTCAAACATAGAAACTTAAATGCATAGTTCAACTTAAGTTACATAACAAAATTAAATTCCAGTGGCAAGGCTAAATAAAAGACAGCATGAGACTCTTAGTCTTCTCATCTAATTTTGTTTCAGTGCGACATGTCTGTCGTCATAAAGATTGGATCAACAAAAGATTTAAAACACCCTGGGGTGAACTTCTCATCCAATTGCTACAACTTCTCATCCAATTGCTACAAAACACGAACTCGGATTGTTTATCCTTACTGATTTAGATGTTGTAGGTATCAAGATTGAAACTTTCCCACTAAACATTTTTAGCACAGCTAAGAAGCCATTGAATGAACAATTCTTACACCATATAGCACCCTCACTTCTACTAGAACACCATTGATCAAAACGCAATAGCTCACGGCATTGATTGATTGTGTCTCACCGTAGCCATGCATGGAGGAGGAAGTTGAAGGTGTGCCGGTAAGAGGCGTGGTCTGAGCAAAGCAAGGCCGCTAGGGTTGGCGGAGCGGAGGGAGCCAGAGAAACCTTTACACGGCGATGGCCGGAAGTTGCTTGATGAACTTCGGTGTACTCGCTTAGCACCGCCAGTGTCAGCGTGCCACTTAACGCAGAGATCAGCCACTCCCTTTGTCGGTGCCTCCTCGCCTCCTACCCACGGCAAGCAACACCATGGGATCTCGGGAGGCTGCACCGCAGTAGATCTCGGGTTCTTAGCAAGATCGGAGTTCGGGATTGGGGAGGAGAGCGAGAGATCAAGAAAAAGCGGCGATGGGGATTTCGTGATTTCTTGGTGCGTGAGAGTATCGAGCACGAGGAGGCGACACGGTGAGGAGGCGCGGCGAAGCGGCGCAGGAGGGCACGAGGAGGCAAGACGGCGAAGTGCGGCGCTGAGAGGCGAGAGGCGAGGCGGCTAGAGGCGGCTAGGTCTGCCGCGCGGGATTTGGGAGGAGGCCAGGAGGGTTAGCGCCGACGGGGGGCGTGGACCGTGTCCTGTGTCCCGGGCCGTGTCGGACACGCGGTCACGCTGTGTCTGACACGTGTCGGGATTTTTTGTAATTTAAATTAAAATTTAAAGTGGCCGATACGCCGCTGACACGTGTCGGTGTCGGACACGGCGTTTGACACGGATACGGCAGTTTTCCGGAGTGTCTGTGCTTCAGAGGTGCTTACTTTGACCTGTACTTACCAACACAAGTTGTAGTTGTGGCACACTTCATCCGTAAGAATATGCAATCTGCTGTTTAGATACCGCCCTTTTGGTGAGCTACTTTTCACTCCTTTTAGTGCCGGCCATTGCTGTGGTTCGCATAACCAGACAGAAAATTAAACAGTGGCTCAATGTCCGAAAAAATTCATTTGTGCTAACCTGCAAACTGCAACCACCCAGCAATGGTGCAATATATCTTATGTTTAACACCTTATAACACGGCAAATAGTTGCCCATTATCGAATATCCTTGTATGCTTAGGACTGGGTGGAAATGACCTCCATGATTAGTAAGGTCTCCTTGAACCTTGTGTAACAACATGGGCTCCTACGCAATCTAATAGCTTTTCTTTTCTTTCCTGGCGTAGTGGTGTTATATAGGATATCGTTATACCAATAAGTAGCATATTCAAGTTTTTTGCTGTGTTATAGGGCAAGATGTACTGAACCTTCTTGGAAAGAAACCAGCATGTATGACATGTTAACCGCCCCAAAGAATGCTGCATTGAATTTCAAATGTCTGTTTTACTTTATGAAAGTTGAGCAGTGTCTTTGTTATTTGAGCAAATTCATGTTAAGTGAACTAACTCCAATCTTAGAGAAATACTGTAGTACATGTTTGCTACTGCAATGTGCTTAGATGATACGGACATGATTTGCTGCATAAATATGAAACCGTATCTGCTTGATTGTTACTTTTCTGCCCTTTATTTCAGTGCAATGCTTTCTGGAACTTTTTATTATTAATAATTAACCTCTTTTTAATTTATTTTATTACTAACCCTCGTTAACTTTATTTTCAAATCGGACCCTTTTAATCGGTGGCGTGGCAATACAACACTGCCACGCCATAAGGTAAGTGTAGCTAAATAGCACTTCTTGGTGGTGGCGTGATCAAATAATACTGTCACGCCACTGATGGTGGAGTGACAGGATTTGGTCACGCTATGGTGCTGACGCATGATAATGTTGTTTTGTCACGTCACGAGTGGTGGCGTGACTAAAAGAGTCAGGATTGGAATTAAAGTTAGCAAGGGGTTAATAATAAAAATAAATTGAAAATGGGTTAATTAATAAAAAAAGTTTTGCTTTCTGCTCACACACTTGCCAAAAACTTATTATTTTCTGCTACCAGCTTCTGCAGTTGACAGTGTCGTTCCATCTGGGTTCTTTTATCCAAGTAAGATGTCTAGCATCCAGGATTTTCTAACCATGTTCTGTTTGTGGTTGTTGCAGGTTCTCTTCTCAGACATAAATGCTTACGAGGTACTCAGAATCTCTTCTTTCTAACCGAAAGTATTTCGTGGCCTTATTCCGAGGACAAAGCCTTCTGATTCCAGTTAAGTTACTGCTCATTGTGTGGATGCATACCTGCAGGTTGACCTAGGTACAGACGAGAAGCACTGCTTCTGCCGAGAGTCAGATCTGTTAGCCGTCGTCGAATGAATTTTTCTCTGAAGTTTCCTTGTGCGCCTATCCTCCAATGTCTTTCCAATCCCACGGGCTAGAGCTACTCCCAAATTTGTTGTCTGCCATTTGATGTTCATGAATTCAACAATTTGACTCTTAGTGACCAGTGGATTTTGGCTGCCATAAACTGTGATTGCGTTAATCTTCATCTTAAATTACAGTTACACTATGGTCTCTTAAGTTGTTAAGACGGGGAAACAAAATGAATCGTGTCGACCAGCTTGCAGAAGTTGAAGGCTTGTACAAGATGCGCGGAATAAGAAAATGGCCTGAGCTTCCTACGCTTCGCCAGGGTAGCATCTGGGGGAGCAAAGGCCTCTCTCTCGGGATGCACTCTACTGCATTCTGCATGGCAGCATCGGCTCTTGAAGATGCGCATGGACTAATTTGGCTTACCGGCCTTGAATTATTCGCCATCGGATCATGGGATTGGTGTCCTCTACCATTACACATGAAAATAGTAGAGGTGAACAGTACCGTGAACCATGCATGGTTTCCTGATCAATTGGCATCATACTTCTCTTTGATAGGCTTAGATCCCTAAGAAAATACAGTAACTTGGCAATCGGCATTCTTGCCGTTTATTGTGAGGTAGTTAAGTCGGTCTATTGTTCTCGATAGGAAGTAGAATATCACCATTTCATTTCCTTTGGAGAATCCTAAACTGGCTAGTATGCTCGATCTGATCTGGGAAAACAACGGTATTGATTGTTACATCATGGAATGTTGCCTTATTTTTTATACCAGCCACGTACAAAAGAATCAGAAGTACACGCGAAAAACACTGCTAGCTAGTACTCCAGTAAAATCACAAAATCTTTACTCAAATTTGACTATAGTAGAACCACCCTAACCTTACTCACGCTACAGTTTCATAGGCGTGCGGAACACTGCCTGGTTACACTTACACAGCACAATTGTAGCCCATCTGTCGTAAACTCAACTTGTTGGTAGCCACCGTACTTTTTGTGGCAAGCTACATATCGCCTAAGCTTTGTTGTGGCAGCGGTAGGCACGAACCAAACATGCCTTCGATTTTGATAGTTGAATTTTTTACCAGTCTGGTTGATTCTTACTGTTCCCACTTACCAATGTGTTTACTTACATTTTGAGTACTCAGATCTTGATCAACAGAATTGATTAGTAAACAATCATAGTATACAGTTGATGAGCTACTGATGGTATTGCATTACATTGTGATGTAGTACTGGTACTATTATTACCAAGCTCGACGGTACTACTACAAGGTTAATTAGGCCTGGCCAACCCATAGATACTCCATCCACTAAACTGTTCTTTTATGCACCAGCAGCGGTATACGTGGCATTAATTCAATAAATACGCGCCAAAACAGGCTAACTAATTAAGTTAATACTAGCAAACGCCACAATCTCCCAAGTAGTATAAAGAAAACGCATACACACGGGCGGTCCTTGAACACGTACAGTTTATTTACTAGTGGTATGTAGTAATGAAAAACATGTAGAAATCGAAGAAGAGGAAAGAAAGAAAGAATTTAAATAAAGATAGCCGGTAAACTAAACGCAGGGGCGTACCCATGACCATGAGGATGGCCATGTCGAACCGGTTGAGGCCCTTCTTGGAGAGAACATGTCTATCGCCGTCGGGATGTCGACGTCCGGCGCCGGCAGCTGGCTCGCCATCCACGCTTGCGACACCATGCCGTCCCTTCTTCCCAGCTGCACCTGCACTTGGTAGCTAGGACCTCCTGCCTACATGCATTCATGTGTCAATAATATTACGCATTAATTCACGATTCACATTTATCACTTCGAAATAGTCTACGGAGGGGAGAATGAATTTCGGAGGGGAGAATGCCGCCGCCTCTCCTGGCCTGAGAGCGAAAGCACAGGCCGCCGCCTACCTTACCTCGAGGTAGACGCCGTCGCCTCTCCTCGCCTGACGCCGGCACTTCCTCGCCCATAGCCGCCTCCCCAAATTCAGATCAAGCGCGCGCGCGGAGCTGGAGGCAATAGAAGGGGGTAGGCGAAGAGGTGCGGGGAAAAAGGATCGCCTTTGTCTGCTGGCTTCACCTCCGCCAGCGAAGATGTCGCAACTGGATGCCGGCTAGCCTGGATTGGTCTCTGCTGCTGTAAGGCCAGGGTTGGAGGACAACCTTCGGGGAAAACGTTATTTTGGCAAGGATCCCAGCTAAGTATCAACACCCTGCCTGACTTCATGTCTTAGTGCTTAGGTTCGTTCAGGTTGTCCTTGTTTTGCCTTTTGCTCTGGTGTTTTCTTGGTTCGTTTCGTTCCTGCCTCGAGGCTTCATTTGATTTTACGTATTGCTTCCAAGCCTTGATCATGTCTGTTACATCTCCCCCTGGTCCTTCTTGACCCAAGTTGGGATTGGTTCTCCCCTTCCATTCGAGAGGCCATCAGTTCAAGGCATTACTTTTGAATCTTTGATGCTGGCAAAATGCTTCTGCACAGCTTGTGATCCGATGAACCCAAGATGTCACACTCCAGCTTACCTACGGGCATCGGTAGTCTCCCCTGGCATCCTCCTCTCGCCGGAGAGACTAGCCAGCATTCTCTCTTCCCGCTTCGGTGGGTGCTCATCGGCCTACGCAACCAAGCAACTAGGAGCAGGAGTCTTTGAATTCAAAGTGGCATCCTTTGACATTGCGTCGGAAATCGCTCTGCGTGGCTGGATTAGGTCAAGCTGCATCAGGATTTTCCGTCTAAAAGAGCCAGCGTAAAGCCTTTTCAGCGGACAGTACGCTTCAGCCGTCGAGTTCGGAAGATGGAGTCATTCGGATGCGTCAAACTGACACGGCCAAAACTGAATCAAAACGCGATCTAAGAGCATATCTAGTGTATTGAATCGATATCGATTCAAAGTCATGACACGTAAATATTCTACTTAACTAAGCTTATTTTTCTCCAATGTATTGAACCGATTCCTACTAATAAGCGGGACCCGATTACATTAAAAAACCACAAAATAATAATATTCTCTATCAACCGCACTCTCTCCTCGTAGTTGTTTAATGCTCATATGAGTTGTTTAATGTTTTGAATCGACTCCTAAGTAGAGTCCAGTTCCATACATTTTTTTGTCGAATCAACTCCTCCAATGTATTGAATCGATTCATTGCATTCTCTCTCTTCATTTGAACCGACTAAAACATAACATTGGAGATGGTCTAAGTGGCAAGACAACCCAATGACATGCACGGACTCGCCGCTCCTCTAGATCAAAAGGCTCGCAAAAGGACACGAGGCCAATCGGCAAAGGATCAAGATTTGTTCTCACAGAAAAGGCGGTCAGACAAGCTTAGATTCCCGTGGCACTCCGGCTCTCTCCCCAATACCATTCAGGCCACGAAGCTCCCTCGTGACCCAGGCATGCAACGTTTGCATGCAAGCTCTGGGGAACCCTTCCCTTCTACCAGTTCTTGCGCTACCTTAGATCCAATTTCCTATAAATCAGCTCTTCTCACCAAGTCAATTTGTTCTCCACAGCTGAAGCTTTCTCAACTTGTCTTCCCGAGAGAGCCTAAGGACCTTCACAGAAGATGTTTTCGATGCCTTTCCTACTCCCACTTCATAGCCTCTTGTAGGGATCCTGTAGTTTGTTGGTTTTGTAGAGCTAGTGGCCACCTCAAGAAAAGCTGCCCCTTTGCTTCTCAATTCGCTCTTCAAGCCAAGATCCGAAATCCACCAGCCAAAGTCTCTCTCACGGATCCCGCCATCCTGGGGCGTCCTACTTCCCTTGATGTTCCTTTGCCTTGACTTGGGACATAAATTCCTTGTCTACAACATCTCGATTGAGCCATTGCTCGCCATTGTTCCTTGGCTCTAACGCGTTTTTCATGCCTGCTTGGATAACCCGCAAGTGCGATTCGCAGTTGGTGGAGTGGGACACATCTTTGCAGTCTTCCTTAAATTTGGAGGACCAAGCGTGCCCTCCGGAGCGATCATTGCATGTAGAAGGGCGTGTGGGGTCGATTTTCCCACACGATCAGGGAGAAAATGCATTCACGTTCTACTACCGGTACATTGTCTGCCTCACGCTTGAAAAGCTGCCGCTAGAGCTTTAGGATAGGCGCGGTGTTGCGAGCAACATCTCCGGCTTTGCCAACCTCATTAGCCTGGATCATGCCTACCTTCGTGGACATGATTTCACTGCAATCTTTGACATGGTGAAGGTCGAATCTCTAGATCATATTCCCCGCCATTTAGCCTTCCATAAACATAAACTAGATGAGACAGGTGTCTATGCTGATGTGTACATCAATGAAATCTGGGGCATTGTCAATCCATCTTACACACCACCCCCTCCACCACCCCGTTATAGCCGTCAACCCAACCTTTTTGGCCGTGCCAATTTCCGGTCACCCGCTTCACCACAAGGTTGTTCCAATGCTTTGCCCTCTGGTTTTGCAAACACCCGCAGCTCAGCCGAATATTCCTCAAGTTCTTGAACTCTCATCGAGTCCTTCTTGCGCTTTTCCTCATGGGTGATCGGGTTAGACAAACCTTGCAAACAAAACACCGCCCCAAAACTTTATGATTTGCTAGCCTTTCTAGCCCAAACAACTAGACTGCAACTGGAAGGTTTCCCGGGGCATGCCCGCATGCCTCGGTAATCTTCGAGAGGAGCTTATCACATTTGTGCAGAGCTAAGCCCATGTAGGGTTATAGAAACATGGATTCTTGTAGCTCAAGTGAACCATGTCGATTTAACCCACCTTCCCTTGCTTAGATGTTTCAACTCGAACCATTTCGAGAAAGCTATAGATCTCTTCTATTCAACTTGTTACCGAATAGCGAGGATGGCCCTGCTTGCTCTTCTTCCGGTAGTTGATTGCCTCTCAGATCAAGCGGTGCTGCTCATGGCTTTATCCTTCTTGAAGTTGCCCCCCTTTCGCTTGTGCCGCTATCGGAGTGCCCAACTTTTTTGCCTCACAATTCTCTCCAATCAGTTATTAGCCAGCAAGCTTCGGCCATAATGCCATCTCCACCTATCTGCACCATGCCACCTACCATGCTACCTCCACTGGCCAAGAGGCTGCCAATTCCCCCTGAGAGAAGCCCAATGGCGGTGGTGCCTCTGGTTTCACGTCATTGTGTTAGAACCGGATTCACACACCTCAACTTAGCCAAGCAATGGAAGGCAGAGCAAAAGCAAGGACTCCTCGGAAGGTGTAGAGGAACATGAGTCGCTTACGCAAATCCTAGAGTTCTAGCACTACTTGACCGCCTGCGTGTGCACTCAAGCGCCAAGATCCCATACTTGAATGTTACTTGCTAGCTCAATCACGAATGATATATAGGTGTATGTTGAAGGAGTCCGAGGATACAAAAGGTGTATGATGGCGATCATATCAATCCAGTGGAAAGATCAAGTCGTAGAGTTGCGGCGGCATCACCAAGTTGGCAAGAAAAATTGGGGATTTAATTCAATTGCCTCTCAAAGAGAAGCCGAAGCCAACTTCAAGGGCAATGGTCAGAGAGTTAGCTTATCTCTGTGGTCTAAATGGGAATGAGACACTCAAAGAGGCGACACAAATGGAGAAGGCTGCATCAGGAAGTGGATGCTGTAACAATGCTAAAGTCTGTTCAGCTATTCATTCCTCCAAAGCTTCCGTTGTCTGAGTCCTCTTTTGTATTTGCATCTGTGTTGCACTTCGTCTGCAAGTATGTTCGGACTTGCTCCTTGTATCTGCATCTGTGCTGCACTTCGTCTGCAAACACATCTGCACTTCGTCTGTGATTTTGACTCTTTATCGGTGTTGGTCTTCCTGGTGTACTGTTCACGGTAATTGTCGGTTTCAGCTCTAGCAGTGACACTGATGTTGTTTTATTTGATCTTTTGTTCGATTTTAGTTCGGTTTAGCGTTTGTCTTTTGCTCCGATTTACAGTTGCGCCTTACTTTCTCTTGTTTTTCTTTGGGCTAATTTGTGTGTGGCAACTTTGAAAAACCTCTGTACTTTGCTCATGTTGGATTAAGGGATGTATGTGTCTTTGGCGCATGTTGATATCCGGCTACATAGAGTCTCAAATGAGGATTTTAGCTTGGAGCGTTAGAGGGTTAGGAGATGTGTGAACACGAGGAATTAAAACTAATCTAATAAATCGATAATCGGTAATTAGCATTAAAATAAAATTCTTTTAAGCAAGATCAAAGTATAAGCTTAGAATTATATCAAACATAGCGCTAGATGATTTCATACAAGTTATATCGTCTAGCAACAATCAACACAAATGACATCAAGAATTAGTGCAACAAGAATAAATCATTGATTATTCCCATAGCCATTTACAAAAATTCTTTACAAGCAGAATAAAATAATAATACAATTGCTAAATTAATTACACAAATTATTTACATCACACCACAATATAAATTACAAGCTTCGAGTACAAAAGATTAAAAATAAAAGTATTGTGTTGCATGTCGTTGAAGCCTCCCCCAATTAAAGCATTGTCTCACTTCACAGTCATTCACAAAACCAGCATCACCATTTCATTTCCCTCACAGCCAACACAACCAAGCAAAATATCCTAACCCAACCTCTCACTACACAAAGGAAGCCATTATATGCACGAAGAGCAACAATCACGACCCAAGTATCCTCTACTAATTTTACGTGTGTTTGGTCATCTCATGTGTACAAGAGGAGGTGGAGCGCATGGGGCCTCGGACTGTCTTGAATCAAGACGCATGCAAGAGGAGGTCGTGAATAGTATTGCACGTGATCAAGTGCGGTGCTTGCATGGGACTTCGTGCATGTGTGTGTCTTTGGAGTCCAAGAAAACAAGAGGAGAAAGGAAACCTTTTGG
The DNA here is from genome assembly GCA_036346405.1 of Phyllostachys edulis. Classification (NCBI taxonomy): domain Eukaryota; kingdom Viridiplantae; phylum Streptophyta; class Magnoliopsida; order Poales; family Poaceae; genus Phyllostachys; species Phyllostachys edulis. The sequence goes on along the minus strand of JAYEVD010000816.1, from coordinate 171,830 downwards.
AATACAACTTGCGAGGATATAACAATCCTCATTTAATCATTTATCTATAATTCATATTATGGATAATAATGACATGATATAACTCTTGAGTATACCCCTTAATGTTCATAAGGGAGAAAATTTGGAGGTTGTAAGTTCTCCTCGACCACCCTATAGTCGTGGGTCTTCCTCGACTACCCCATAGTTGTAAGCCCTTCTACGACTATCCCGTGATCATAATCTCTACTATGATCGATCTGTGGTCGTAGGCTCTCCTACGACCACCACCCGGTCGTAAGCCCTTCTACGACCAGTCCTTAGTCGACAAGACTCACAAACATATGGGCCTAGTCGATTAGGGAATCTTATGTACCGTATCCAAGGATATGAGCAATCAATTACGATGTTATTCTCTGGAATAACGTGACGATTTAACTCCTTGTTATGATGATAATTGCTGGCGGCGTGGGGCGTTACAACCCTCGTAATAACCTCCTAATGACTCCACGATCCGCACGTTAATGTAACCTTTATACTAAAGATCCAACAACGACTCAAGACGGTATAAAAGGCAAGGATCATCAGGGCAAGGAGGGGACCGGGAGAGAAGATGAGAAGCACAATACTCTAGTCTTGATTCCATTACGTAATCCAAATACTCAATACATACACACAGAGTAGGGTTGTTATTCTCCCGTGAGAAGGCCGAACACAGATAAAAATTCATGTGTCTTCATCTCTGTGTGATTTTGAGCCTAGAGGAACCCCTGAATCAAACAAACTTTACGTAAGTTCAGTCCTAAAACACCGACAGTTGGCGCCGACCGTGAGGAACTTCGAGTTATTAGATTTCCTTCGTCAGTCCAATTCTCATGCTCTCATGGCGGAGAGTGGAGCGAGGAGAACTGGTTTGACTTGGCGATTATGCGAGATATCGACATGGATGCGGTTTCAACTATGAGCCAAGTGATGCATCCTCCGATGGTGATGTTGCCCCCGGAGATCTTTCTCCAAGAGACTTTACCACCGATGGAGTTGAGGAGGGATCCTTATCCCCCCACAACTATATGTCGAGATGGGGAACCAGCTTTCTCAGAGGGCAAGGGTCAATCTGATCACAATGAAGGTCATCCCAAGGCGGACTCGAGAACGCAGTGAGGTTCCTCTCCAAATATCCAAGTCCACCTGAGACAGTCCGACCTGGCGCGACAACTCTTGGAAGTCGTAATTCCGGATCTTCATCAGCATCTGGTAATTCTCTCTCTCCGGTTAGCCCAGCCAAGGATGCGATCGAACGTGCTCTTCCTGCGAGTTCGACCATCCCAATCTGAGGACTCGCCATCGCGAGAGACGGTCATAACCGAATTCCCTTCTGGAGGGTTTGCTCCAAGTCACCGGATGGTGTCATTCGACGACTCCTCAAGCGAGGAGGCCTCTAGCGCAAGTGGAGATCATCAACAAGAGGTCTTCGTCCTTCCGTCAGGTAGCAATAACTCTCCTAGAGACAGGGCTGAGGACGCTCCCCGAAGATCACACCCTACGACCGCTCGTGGCAATAACAAAGACACCTCCAACAATGACCAGAGTCAATACTCTGATGAGCGCGTAGGAAATTCTTGAGATCATCGCACTTCGCTAAGGCAAGCTCAAGAATTAGGTATGAATGATTCTGAAGCAAACCGACGGAAACGAGTCGCAGCTCAGAGAAAATTGCCTGGGCGCACTCAATACCAATCGGAAGAAACTCGGAACTTGACATATCAATGACTTGCTCGAGAACCCATCTCGAGAACTTGCCCGAGCACTCGGCTACAAGATCTTTCTTTGAAGAGATCGCCGCGAAGGTTGCGAATACGATGAGTAAGCTCGAGCGACCCTCCGACATCATTCGGAAGTCGTGGCGATATGACTCCATCAGCTTCTAGTCGTTCGAATAACTCACCGCATGGGGATCGCCGCAAGGTGCATCGCTCCCCAAACCGGAAAAGAGTTCCTCGAATGCCTGATGATCACAAAGCTCCTAGGAGAGGTGATCATTCACCGCTCCGACCCAGAGGTTTGCAACAGCAGACAAAATATGAGGAGTATTACCCTCGTAGGATCGAGACTTACCATAAGTCAGATTCACCCCTCGCTGGGTATCGTCGAGTACGATCACCCGGCGATGTCAACCCCTCTTTTCTACAAAGGAGGCGTTACGACGTAATTACCGGATGTTGGGCATTCTCGCCTAACCTCCAAGCAGTTCACTGGCCGCCGCGGTTTCGACCAGGGAACATGAAGAAATTTGATGGGTCTCAAAATCCCATCGAATTCCTTGAATCTACATGACCGATGTTCGAGCGGCGGAGGAGAGCGCGTCATGGCGAATTACCTTCCGACTATACTTGAAAGGTCTACTCGATCATGGTTATTAAACCAACTAGTCGAGTCGATCTACTTAATGGCAACATCTCGTGATCTGTTCTTGGCCAATTTCGAGCACCTACCGCCATACAGAAAGGAGGGCGAACTACGAGATGCGACAAAACACCACGAAACACTACGCCAATTCATCAGCGTTTCAATCGAGTTCGCAACTCTATTCCTGAGGTTTTTGACTCATTTGTTATCAGAGCCTTCAAGCAGGGAGTCCGCAGCAGAAGGATCACGGAGGACATCACCTTGAACCCTCCCGCTACTGTAGCCAAACTCTTCGAGATGACTGATCAGTACGCTACTGCTGATGAAGCAGTCGAGTGGACCAAAATCATCGATCGAGATGACCAGCACCCTCAGGAGACTGGTGAAGGTAGCAAAAAGAAGGATAAGAAGGCCAAGAAATCCAAGAACAAGGCAAATGGCTAAAAGCCTCAAGCCAATGCTTCTAAGGAGGTCCTGGCCGTAAGCGATAAGGAGCCACGAACTGCTAAACAATACCCTAATTGAGGCAAAGGTAAGTGCCCCGAACGAAAGAACGATAAGCCTAGGTGGTGCTTTTTCCATAAAAAGGAAGGGCATGACCTTCGCAACTGCCGAGTTTTCCAATGAAAACTCGAAGACTATTTCAACGGCAAAGGGCCACTTCCTGCCCTCAAGGAAGTAGGGCAAGCCAGTGGTCGTACACAGTCAGACGATCTTTGGGGGATCATCGGCGTACGAGTTAAGACGACAGCTTAAAGCAGTCGAACGCGAGGTAAACTCCATTGACTCCCCTCTTGTCAATAAAGTACCGAAGTGGTCGGAGGTCACCATCTCTTTCGAGAAGGTTGACTGCCCGATCCCTTCGACTCGACCACGTCATTATCCGATCGTGGTCGAACCCACCATCAACATCTGTCGAGTAAATCGAGTGTTGATTGATGGTGGAGCTCGTTAAATATTTTGTTGACGAATACCCTAGACGAGATGCAAGTACCCAGGACCAAGGTAAGACCGGTAAGATATTCATTTCATGGTATTATACCGGGGTCTTCGGCCAAACCTATTGGTCAAGTTTCTCTTCTTTTAACATTTGGAACACCAAGTAATTTCAGGATGGAGAAGATCTCCTTTGATGTGGTCAATTTCAATACGGCATATAACGCCATACTCGGACGACCAGCTTTGGCAAAATTCTTAATGGCAACTCATTATGGGTATCAATGTCTTAAGATGCCAGGTCCCAAAGGAGTAATCACAATTCATTGTGATAAGAATATAAGCGCCTACGATGTGGCCGTCGATCCTCGAGATGGTGGGTTAGATACTAGCTCGGGGAAGAAAAAGGGCACCTTTGACCAAGAACTCGAAGCCTAAAAGTCGTGCCCAAGCCGAACGACCAAGTCAAAGAGGTTCCCCTAGATCAGGAGGAACCTTCGAAGACTGTTCACATCGGGGATACTTCCGACCCCAAATAGGAAGACGCCCTCACCACTTTCCTCCGAGCAAACACAGATGTCTTCGCGTGGTAAGCATCTGACATGCTCAGAGTCCCCAGGGAAGTGATTGAGCACAGGCTAGCTCTATGGCGACAAGGTACCAGTAAAACAAAAATTACGGAGATTTGCCCGGATCGACGAGATGCTATAAGGTCGAGTTGGACAAGCTACTTAAGCGGGCTTTATAAGAGAAGTCGACCACCCAGTGGTTGGCCAACTCTGTAATGGTTAGGAAGTCTAACGGCAAGTGGCGAATGTGCGTAGACTTCACTAATCTTAATAAAGCTTCTCCAAAAGATGATTTCCCTTTACCTCGTATCGATTAGTTGGTTGACTCTACTGCTGGTTGCGAAACATTAAGTTTTCTAGATGCACATTCTGGCTACCATCAGATTAATATGCGTTTAGAAGATGAAGAAAAGACCGCATTTATTACTCCATTTGGTATATTTTGCTATGTCAAAATGCCATTTGGTCTAAAAAAATGCTGGCGCTTCTTTTCAACGCTTGATGCAATCGACTTTTTCACCTCAGCTAGGCCGAAATTTGGAAGCCCATGTTGATGATCTAGTCGTAAAAAGCATCAAATGGCTTGATCATATTTCAGACTTGCAGGAGACATTCGACAACCTCAGAAAACACTGCTTGAAACTCATTCCTAGAAGTGTGTGTTTGGAGTCTCTTCGGAAAAATTGCTTGGATTCCTGGTCTCTGTATGAGGGATCGAAGCAAATCCCGAAAAGATAAAAGCCATTGTTCAAATGCGCTCTCCAACCACGAAGAAAGAAGTCCAAAAGCTCACAGGGTGTATGGCGGCTTTAAGTCGTTTCATAGTACGACTGGGGGAAAAAGGACTACCTTTCTTCAAACTTCTAAGGAAGCATGAAGGTTTCGAGTGGTCGGAAGAGGCAAACGCTACTTTCAAGGATGTCAAGAGATATCTTACGAGTGCTCCTATTCTGGTTTCCCCGAAACCAGAAGAGACGCTTTTAATTTATCTAGCTGCCATGCCCGCGGCGATGGCCTTGATACTAGTCGTAGAACGTGAAAACGTTCAACGACCAGTGTACTACGTAAGTGAAGTTTTGCATGGACCTAAGGAGCGTTACCCTCAGGTCCAAAAGCTTCTCTATGCCCTCCTCATGTCTTCGAGGAAACTGCGGTATTATTTTCAGGCACACAAGATAATTGTGCCGTCTGAGTTTCCCTTGGGAGTAATCCTCAAGAATAGGGAAGCAGCGGGACGTATGTCTAAATGGTCAGTAGAACTTGGGGAGTTTGACCTCCATTTCGTGTCCCGAACGGCCATTAAATCCCAGATCTTGGCAGACTTTTGTCGCCAAATGGACAAATCCTGAACCTGTTCAGGATCCCTAGTATGGTACCCATGATAAGTGGACGATGTACTTTGACGGGTCACTTACTTTAAGTGGCTCGGGGGGCTGAGGTGGTCCTGGAATCTCCTAACGGAGAGACCAGTTAAACTTTCATACCACTAACAACGTGGCAGAGTACGAAGGTTTACTAGCCGGCATATGAGCTGCGAAAGCGCTCGCGATTCGACGACTACTCATGAGAGTAGACTCTCAACTAGTCGTGAATCAGGTTGGAAAAAAATACCAGTGCTCTAATCCGACCATGTCTCGGTACTTATCGGAGGTTCGAAAGCTTGAAAAGCATTTTTTCAGTTTCGAGGTACAATTCATCCCTCGAAAGGATAATTTCCTCGCAGACTAGCTTGCTCGGATAGCTTCTTTCCGATCACAAGTACCAAAAGGAGTCTTCTTGGAGCAACTCCAAAAGCCGTCTCTAGTGGAAACACCAGAGACATTTCCTATTGAGACAACCTCTCTAGAATATGAGGATACTTGGATGGATCCCATCTACAAGTATATTCAGACGGGTTCTGTACCCGATGACGATCTCGAAGCAGACCGTTTATCCCGAAAGACCAAAATGTACACTTTGGTCGAAGGAGTCCTCTATAAACGAGGCACTCAAGGGGTACTCAAGCGATGCATACCATAGAGAGAAGGACTAAACCTCCTTCACGACATACACGGGGGCATTTGTGGAACTCATGCTTCCTACAGAACGTTGGTCGGAAAAGCCTTTCGACAAGGATTTTACTAGCCATGACTCTCATGATGCCAAAGAGTTGGTTAAGAAATGTGTACAATGCGGTTTCATAGCAAGCAAATACACCAACCAGCTCAGGCATTACAAACAATCCCTCTATCTTGGCCTTTTGCGACCTAGGGTCTCGATATCCTAGGACCATTCCCAAGGGCTCCAGGAGGCTTCGAGTTTCTTTTTGTGGCTATTTATACGTTCACAAAATAGATTGAAGCTGAACCTGTGACTGGGATAACAACGGAAGCCGCAAAACGGTTCATGCTAAGTAGCGTGATTACTCGGTTTGGAGTACCAAGTCGAATAATCACAGATAATGGTAAACAATTTTCGAGCGCAAAATTTTAGGAATTTTACGACGAGTTGGGTGCCAAGCTCTGTTACGCCTTTGTCGCCCATCCCTAAGCAATGGGGCGGTCGAGCGAGCAAATGGCCAAATAATACAGGAATTAAAACTCGAGTCTTGACCCGACTTGTTAAGCTCGGGGCTTGGGTACAAGAATTACCCTCGATATTATGGGCGATTCGCCGATCGCTAGTCGAACAACAGAGCAAAACACATTTTTCCGGTCTTTGGTCTTTGAAGCCATGCTTCGCCAGAGCTAAAGATCAGGTCTATAAGGGTCGAGAGTTGCAATGACTCAACCCAAGAACAACTTCGAGTGGATGACATTAACCTGCTCGAAGAGAAGAGAAATCATGCCTTGATCCGTTTAGCAGTCTACCAGCAAACCCTGCGCAAATACTACGATCGTAAGGTCCAACCTCGCAGACCTTCTTTGTAGGGTGACTTAGTATTGAGAAAATCAATCGATCTAATCGAACAAACTTCCCCCAAGTGGGAAGGTCCTTACACGGTGGTCGAAGTTATGCGTCTAGGCTCGGTACGACTGGCTCCACGATCTGGTACGTTAATGTAACCTTTATACTGAAGATCCAACGGTGCACCTCAGAGACGGTATAAAAGGCAAGGATCATCAGGGCAAGAAGGGGACCGGGAGAGAAGATGAGAAGCACAATACTCTAGTCTTCGATTCCATTCTGTAATCCAGCATACTCAATACATACACACAGGAGTAGGGTTGTTATTCTCCCGAGAGAAGGCGAACACAGATAAAAATCCTGTGTCTCCATCTCGTGTGATTTTGAGCCTAGAGGAACCCCTGAATCAAACAATCTTTACGTAATTTCGGTCCTAAAACACCGACACAACTAATAAATATATATTTGGAGATTGTGAGCATGCTTGAGAATATTGCTATCGAGCACAAGCCCAAGATTTATGGTGGCGGAGATTTTCTTAGAGATAAATCAAGGGATATGGAAGGAGATAAAAGGAATTTCTATCTAAAAGGAAGCGTGGTATCCTTTCTTGACCAAGAGATTACGCCCGTGATATCCTTTCTTTGCGTGCTCTTGGATGGGGGCCACCTTGCATGTAACGTGAAGATGAGCTTTCCATGTGAACACATATGTTATTAGTGGTTCACATATCACGTACGTGATAGTTTAGTCGGTTAGGCTAATTAGATGAGTCCAAATTATTTAGTAATACGCCAAACACATGTAAGGTTATATATAGCCACTAGATCGCCATGCCAAGGGAGTTAAGTTTTGAGTTATGAATTAAAAACGCGTGTGCGTGTTGGCCTTCGGCCGTTAGGGTTTATCCCTATTCTATGAGTGTTCTTGTGAATTCCTATCTCGGATTTCATCTTGGCGTGAGGGTTTCTAGCTGTGGTGCTAGGAGTTACTCGTTGGATCTTTAATCCCTATTTCTCGTTCGTGTGTACTGAGGTGTACGCGGGTGTGAGATTTATTTATCCAAGTGCGAATTGCATCCTGCAATTCGTGCTCCGCATATTATCAAGGAGATTTGTTCTAGATTACTATTCATGTGCATGCCACTGTTCATGTGTATGGTACTGTTCATCCGACGCTAGGAGAAGAAGATGACGCACTACTGATATTCAAGTTCCATCGTGAAAGATCGGGCAACCCACGGATTTAATATCGCCTCGAGGTTAATCCGCATCAAGCACAAAGATCACAAGCAAGGGATAAAGCCAAGTCCAAGCCAGGCAAGAGAGAAGGAAAACATTTCCATCGGCAACTAGAAGCCACCAATCACAGCCGAAACCATCTCCTCCCACACTAAGCCATCTTTCCCCTCACTGCCTCACACATAGTCGTCACCATTTCATTTCTTCTCGGTAGAAGGTAAGCAAACCACTAAGGGCTTGTTTGGAAACAAGGGATAGAAAAACTAGGGTTTAAAATCCCGTGGGATTTTGAGGGCTATGTAATCCTTCAACCCCAAGGAAAATCTTCTGCTCGAGAACAAAATCCTGTTCTTTGTTTGGGAACAACGAGGATAAAAATACCGACCATGAAAAAAATTCAAAAAAAATCATAAAATTCGAAACAATAGCTATAGTGTACTTGAGTTATCGACAAAAAGTATTGCACACTCCACAACTAAATTTTGTATGCTCAATGTCATTACAAAATTCAAGAATTTGATGTGATGAATCCTGGATATATCCTCTACATGCTATCTGAGAATCTGAGATGTAAGCTACACACACCAAAGATATTGGAAGAGCTAATGTCAACCAACAGATTTGGGGTATGTACTTCGTCAGTTCACCTCACATTACATATGTTGTAAGTCGAATTTCAGCTTTTACATTCAAAATGCCACCGAGAGCACCACATATATGAATAAGATTCTTTGGAAATGAATCGTCCCAGTTTAGTTTTAGCCTTTCAGGTTGAGGATATACTAACCAATCGAAATCCATCCTTCCTTCTGCAAAGAACTAGGGAAGCTACACAAGGTTTTCATCTGGAATTCACAACTTGCCTATTGTGTTATCATCTACTAGGCACTTGTTATCCGCAACGATCCATCATACGTAGCTTTAAGCCGAGGCTAGTGAACCATTTTCTCAAATCTTGTCTTGAAGTTTTTGGAATGAAGGAAAAAAAAAGATTACTCACGGCTTCCATTAGTATTTGGACATCTCGCATCGGGCATTTGGTGCCCAAGCTTATGCGACCAAACTTGATTCATCAAAATTAATCATATTATCTTTGTTTAGATCCTTCTTTTCAAACATATCCTTTATGCCGACCACCTCTTCTCTGAAAGATGCTAATCTATGACCTATAGTCAAACAACAAGCGAGAAAGTTCGAGATAGCAAGTCTAATATTGAAAGGATTTGTATTAAGCATTCCCGATAAGATCTTTTGCATTATCTGAGACCCTTGGCCATGGATCTCTTTTAAAGTCAATGATGAGCGAATAATTGCTTGAGCAACACCTGCTTCGATTTACGTAATATAACAAGGAAACAACAAAATATTCAGAAAGAGCATTCAATAGCACAAGATGAAGATATTTTTCTCTACCACAGGGCCATCACCCATTCACCCCACAACCAAGGTGAAGAAAAAGAAAAAGAAAGTGTGTCAGTTTAGAACGTGACAGTAGTGCATTTGCACAGACAAGAGGTCAGAACACAGTCCACTGTTATCATCCTAAATAGTTAATTTGGTTTAGATATGCCAGTGTCGCAATTGATCATTTTCTGGCACAAAACTAACCTACCCAGAATGGAGGGACGCCACAAAGAAGAATGTAAAGAATAACTCCTGCACTCCAAACATCAACCTCTGGGCCATAATTTCTCTTTAGCACCTCTGGAGGCATGTAATAAGGACTTCCAACAATCTCAATGAGCCGTTCACCTACACATAATCAACAATGAGCACACTAGAGAAACACTATACAAAGTAAATAGACAGCATAAGACAAGCCATTCTAGAGGCACTGTCCTCTCTGATCATATCGTCGACATGCGAGTAGCAACAAATGTATTAAAACGGAAAACTTCAAATCTTGGAATAAGGATATCATAAGCTGCACAGAGGAAAAATACGGACATGCCAAAATCAATTGCCTTAATCGCTGCGCAGATTTCTTTCTTGTTTGCAAACAAGAAATTCTACAGTTTGAGGTCCCGATGCATCACTCCATGCTCATGGCACATCTGATGTTGTACAATACAAAATGAATGTACACGTTAGTCACCATACAGACGAAAAAAGGAAGTTACATGTAACGATCTAATTAACAATTTAAAGAGGCAGGCATGGATAGTTAATAGCTAGAATCGACAATAGAAACTACAGTAATTAATTGCTTCTCAAAATTGATCATAACCTAGTCAATCAAATGAGTAGACAACAGAATCATCTGACAGATAGGGAAAAAAATTGATCCCCGCATTGCTGTCATATGTAACAATTCTACCATGACACTTAACATCTCCCAACATACTCTAACATGGTCAAATCAGGCATAAAACAGCGAAAACATCAAGAAATCACCGATCCAGTCTCACCTGCATGACCTCGACGATGGTGCGAGTGACCACTGCAGCGGCGCGCTCCGTGTAGTGCCCCCGGGCGACGATCCATCGCCCTCTCCGCGCACGCCACAGCCACCGCCATTTCTTTCGGCCGCGCAAACCCACCACCACCTCGAAAAACTCTAGATCCTACACCAAGAAACCCCCAAATCAGCACCAAGATCTACCTTACCACCCAACCCTAGCCTGATTCCGCTCCTAAGAACCCGACTTTGACCACTCAAGAACTCAAATCTTTTACCAAATCTGAGCGAACTCCCCCAAGATTCATCGCCAAGAAGCACCAAAGCACCAAAGCCGATGGCGCGCGCAAGACGACTTGACCCCGACCCGACGCAGGGCCTCCACCTCGGGAGAAGCAGTGCGCCGAAGGCCATCCCTAGGCGATGTCGCAGGTCTTGGCCATGTCGATGTCGGCACGGAGCGGCTCCCGGGCCTCCTCCCACTCGAGCTCGGCGGAGGTAGAGGTGGAGGCGATCGCGAGGAAGCGAGCTGCGATGCACGAAGGAGAGGCGACACGACACGACGGGGAGAGTTTTCCTAACGTAGGGAGGCGAGGTTTTTTTCCTGGTGGAAATGGCGTGGGTTGGGAGGTGAAATCCTGTCGTGTGGGCATCAAACTGGTCTTTTGGTGATCGGGGAAACTTTCCCCATGTATTTCTATCCCCGAGAATTGGCGAGGATCCCGGGATTTCAGCTCCCAAACAAAGCCCTAAGAGAACCTCAAAGCCAGCCAAGAGCAAAAGCTCAAGCACAACTCCCCACTGCCACCACCAAAGCAACCCAAGAAACCAACCGAGCAGCCACCACCCTTCCCACTGCCAACACCTCCCCTCAACCGAAGGCAACCACAAGAGAAGCAAGGAGTCCAGAAGGCAAGGAGCCAGAAGGAGGCTGTAACACCCTGGTTTTGAAGCCTGTATGAAAATTTCAAAATAAAAATAACCATTTGGTTTTGATGAGAGTTCAAAGCTTAACTTGAGAATTTCAGAATGGATTTCAATTGACTACATCAAACTTCAACTAAAACTCTCTTTTGGTTTGTTAGGTTTGTTGGAGCTTTGGCGATCCTCCCTTACGTGCTTGTTTTGTCCTTCTCGATCCAGACCTCCTTAGGTCTAGACCTCTTAGGTGCTTGGACCTCCCTGGACTAGACCTTCCCTTTTGATGCTTTTACGGCTTAGACCTCCCGGGCCTAAGTCTCCCTCATATTCATTTGAGCTCATTCAGATTCTCTAGAACCCTTCCCTCGTTCACTTGGACCTCCTCGCGTCCATTCAAGCCTCCCGCTTGGTCCAGACCTCTCCTTTGTTAGATCTAAGGGTTCAGACCTACCCTTTGAGGATCTAACTGTCAGGACCTCCCCTTTGAGGATCTGACCATCAGGACCTCCCCTTTGAGGATCTGACCATCAGGAGCTCCCTATCTCTTGGACCTCTTAGTCCTTTGGACCTCCTTATAAGACCTCCCTAATAGGTCATGACCTCCTTTGTCCGGCCATGACCTTCCCTTTGGCTGTGACCACTTCCTTTTGACCAAGCTGTTCCCAGGTTTGACAAGTCCCACTTGCCAGCTTTGTTATTCTTTGTCATCTCCGCCACATAAGTACCTTGTGCATTTAATGCATGTTACGTTGCATTAAATGCAGCCATATACGTGGCTCATACACCGAATGTGGTCACATTGTGTGGCACCTTGATTTCTTCCCTTGTTCCCTTCCTTCATAGCAAACATTATTTTATTATCTTTTCACTAAGCTTGACCGTACCCTATCTTATCCATCATCTACCCTTGACCTATCTTTCTACATATCCTTGACACGTATGTTTCTAGTGTCTTCTTGCCTACTTAGGCTATAATTAGCCTGAGTGGTCCTGCCTCATCATCTTTTCCACACATAACACTTTTGCTCTTGCTCAGTTGTTCTGAGTTAAGGCTCTGTCATTGAGAACTCCGTTGAAGCTGTGTCGCCGCTGCGTCGCCATCAGCGATTTCATTGGAGCCTCTGTGATGTCCTCATCATCACCTTTAGCTGGTTGCCAACCAACCACTGAACCAGCTCTTTCATCTTGTCCTCGAACTCGTGCTTGGTTTTGGTGAGTCCCCTCGTACCTTGTTTTTCCTTCTACTCCTACGGTTGCATGGTATAACCGTATTTTCCCCAGAATCCACCGTGTGGTCTCTTTTTGCATAGACAACCCTCTCGGTCCGTGCGCAAAGACTACCACTCCGGATCTCCCTGGTTTGTTGAAGAGATCACACTTTTTGGGTCTTTTGCTATAGACCACCTTCCCACCTTGGACCTCCTCTCGGTGAGTCAAGCTTTTACCCAAGGAGCTATTATTAGTGTAATGTTTTCCAGTAATATGAGATTTGAAATCTTTTTGGAGTTTCCTTGAGTTTTTATTTGGAGCTCTATGTGATTTTGTCTCTTTTTCTCCCGTATAGATTGCGAAGACACCTAGGAGCTTGAGTGCCCCGAAGAGGAAGATTTTCAAGACTGTGAGCAAGGCAAGTCATACCCTTGATCATATTAAACCCATGCCTTGAAATTATTTTTAAAAACATTTTGGATAAAATTTGGTTTTGGGATTTCTATCCCATGGGTTTTGGGCGGGGAGCCTTGTGACAGGAGGGTATCCTCCACCATCTTGATGATGAATGTTATCCAACTGAAAAATTGAATTTGAAAAATGAACTTTAATTATTGTTAACTTCCTTTGAACTTATTACTTGTATTTGAAAGAAAATTGGCTTTATGCAAAGACAACCTATATGCCTTCCTTTGAATATCCATGTATGCATGTCATTTTGCTACCCTACAGGTGTGACTTGCGAGCACTGTTGTTGTGCTCACTCTTGCTCAACATAATCTTTGGACAGGTGAAGACATTAGCAACGAAGAAGAGGACCAAACCGACTAGGTTGTGCCCTCCAGTCAGTTGCCTGTGGCGTGCTGATGGACTATCGTTCTTTTTGACCTTTTGTATTTTATGTTTGGCCCAAGGCCGCTTTTGTAAGCAACTCTGTTGATATTTCGTTAATACAAGTGTGTGTTTTGGATGTCACCACTTTCGCTACTATATGGGCTAGCAGCTGATCTTGGGACTAGCTCATTTACACAGAGGTCTTGGGGTCATCCCTAAGTCTCACGACCTCCTTCGGGTTATGGTCATGAGCTTGGGGGTTATCCTGAGCCCAACGACCGCTCCTGGACCTCCAGGAGGTCTTGAAAGATCTTCGGGTGGTCCTACTGGACCTTTCGGTGGTCTGGATGGACCTCTAGGAGATATCCTGCGGGACCTCTTGGGAGGTCCTGAGGTTCCTCCGTGCGGTCTGGACCTCCTAGGGGGGCCTGGCGGACCTTCTGGGTGGACCTGACCTCTCGGTTGGCCTTTAAGGATCTCCCAGGTGACCTCGGGGAGTTTCCGGTCGTCACAGAGGCGACGACCGAGCTCACCACAAGCCAACTGTCAGCTTCACCAAATCGAGAAAGCGACCGACAAAGTTGAACCTTGGCTCTTTCCCTAACCAACCCGACTATAAACCGACAAGGTAGCCCATATTCAACCACTGTCGTTTTCTTTGTCTAAAAATGAATCTTGGTGTGAACTTCGCATATCACCAAGAACATGACCACCCACAAACTAGTACCTAACCCCTGTTATTTGGCCCATCTAAACCACCAATATGAACAACAATACACATAAGAACGCAAGCTTCAGTAGCAGTAGCCACCTTCCTCACTTTAACCATTCATCAATCAACAAAAATTAAGTAATAAAATCAAGCAAATCACCCCCATCACCATTCTTCATGAGTAATCAAGCATGAACCCACATAATAATGTAAATAAAAATCGAGCACAAAAATCAATTCAACCGAAAAGTAAGGGGAACCAGGGGGAATCATGTCCTGGGAAGGAGCTGGCCGAGCCATAGGCCGGCGGCGGCGCTAGCACACGGGCCGTGGGCCAAGGCGCGGGTCATAGGACGCGCGACAAGCCAGCAGGCAGAGGGTGGCGCGGGGCCGAGCCTAATTGAGAGCAGTGGACCGAGCGGCGGCGCTGGCCACCAGGCTGCGCCGGGAGGGCCAGAGGAGGGCGAGGCAACGTTGGACCGGGGAGCAGCTGGGAAGCGGGCTGCGGCATGGGGCAACTCCTGCCGAATCAAGGGTGGCGCGTGGGCGGGAGGGCGGCAACACTGGTGAAGGAAGGCGGTGCTAGGCAATGGTGCCGAAGAAGACCACCAGGGGAAGCTTTGGCCATACAACTCCAGTGGAGAGAAGAAAGAAGCAAGAAGGAAATGGGGGAGAGAGGAAGAAAGAAAAGGTGAGCAAGAAAGAAGAAGCGCAGGAGGCCTGGGTGTGTTCGGCTGAGAAGATAGAGGAGAGAGAAGAGAAGGGAATTAAGGGGAAAAGGGGGTTAGGTGGAGGAGGATTAGGAAATAAAAGTAGGAATTAGTAATTAGGGGAGAGTAGATAAATAAAATCTAATGAGAAATAGGAGTAGCAGTTTTAGCAATAAAAATGAGCATTACTAATATTGAGTATCGACGATGTGTAGATATCAAACTCAAATACTCAATAGGGTTGTAAGCCGCGTGCAGATAAAATAACAGTAGACTGACCGATAGAAATAAAAATAGGAAATTTTGTAAAATTAATCCAAGATTTTTATAGATAAATTAAGTCGTGGATAGAACTCCCCGGATTAAATAAATAATCGGATGCGTTAGAAAATATTTTAAGCGAGATAAAACAATTAGATTAAGCAAAATTTGTGTAAAATTTTTTAGTATTTTATTCTTGTATGTTAAATACAAGAATAAGCAACCTCGATTCTAGAGCTGTCAGACTAGAATAACTGCAGTAGGGGAGTGCTAACTTAACGGGGTTCCGAAAATTGCTATTAAAATTAAAATATGCTAAAAAGGCAAGCTTATCTCTTAAACATCAATATAGTTATATTAAATGTAAAAGTTACATTCTGTTTTAATATACCTATTGCATGAAAACTATTTCTCAAAATCAATCAGCTAAATGAAAGAAGAAAAAGATGAAAGATATGAGAAGAGAAAAGAGTTAATATTATGGCTGGTAAAGGGGGCCAGTGGCAGAAAAGAGATGAGGGAAGAGGTGGGACCTTTTACATATGTTTAATATATAAGGACCTACAAAACTCTTACTCGGGTCAGAGGCCATAAATTGAGTGTCAACTATTTTCTCATTTTCGGCGAGCAAAAAATGTTACTTTGTTACGTAATTATACTCTCCACATCGGGTAAGTAATTATGTAGGATGAAGATAGCGCTACGGTGCTAAGTGGAGTGTTGGAGACCCGGGAGCTGGCCCAACCAACATTACTGGAACTCGGTGGACGACGAGATCAGCATCGTGACGAGATCAGCACCGACGGAAAGTAATGTGTCGAGAAATTAATCACGTAACTTGGAAAATGTTCTGTATTCTGAACTTGAACCCGCATATAAGGAAATGCCGAGGACCTAGCTCAAAGAGAGCTCAGAATAGCTATGGTAAAGTGGTATAAGCCCACGCAGTGCTATATAAAATCATGAATTCATGCCTGTCTCCTGGATTGGAGTCCAACGAGAACAATTAGGGGTCTATCTTCTCTCCGAGTGACTAGTAGTCTTTTCAGAATTAAAATTGCAACTTAAATCTTGGTAAATTATTTTCCAGAGAAGAGATGAATTAGAAAATGAGATAACGAACAGAGATGAGTCATCCAGTGCACCTTTTGCTATTACTGCTTGCTGAGTACACTAGTACTTAACCTTGCTATTATTCTCTTTTGTTAGATCCTAGTCCGGTCAGGAGCTATCCTGAGTGGGACGAAGGACACGCAGGTACCGAAGAGGCCGCAGGAGGCGAGGGCGTTGGCTACGAGGACCAGGGCGAGATGGGCAGCTTATTTGGCGAGTGGGATGAGTAGGCGACAGGTGGAGCAAAGTAGGCGAGCGAAGGGACTTATTTCCTTTTGGCAGTTGTAAATTACTACTTGTAATAAAAACTATAGCCTTGCGTTGCTACTGTTGTAATAAAGATGTACAGTTTCTATCTTATTGTTTTGCTGCGCTAACTTTGGTAAGGCTTACTATTCGTCAGAGCGGTGTTCTACCAGGTAGATGAATAGTAATCTATATGCTTAAGTGTGATTACCCTCCGGGGTAATGACACGGGGCGCCACAGCTGGTTTCATAGCAATCGGTTATGGCCATGCTAATAAAAAATAAACTGTAGCAAGAACTTAAGTATGTCTTTCATGCTTGCTATATGTCACTAAGTATGGTATTAATTCTTGTCTTCATCTTAATTCCTATTCCAGTGAGACCAAGTGTAGAAGAATCCCCTCTCTTGCCTATACCCTCTATTTTTGGCCCGGTTCCAAAATCGAAAGTCCCTTTATGGCCGGTCAGACCCCCGCCCATTGGCCGGTCTGACCACCACCCACTCGACCAAAGCCTTGGCCGGTCTGACCACCAGATGTGGCCGATCTGACCGCCACCTTGGCAGGTCTAACCGCCTGGAGCCTGACAGAAACTGAAATTTGCCGAAAACGAGTGTTTCGACAAACCTTCAACGCCATTGCCAATTGTATCATCATCCTAATATCGTGAGCATATCCCCATGATATCCACAATCTCCCCCTTGATGAAAACATTAGCAATTTCTCAAAAATGTAAGTTTGAGGTTTGAAAATGAAAATACTCATGTTTTCGCGCAAAGGCACAATTTGGTCCCAAAGCAAGAGAAAGCAATGAAAATGACAAAGTTGGCTTCAAATTAGCATAGGTAAGTGAGATCAAGTAAAAGAAAGCAAGAAAGCTTCAATTTCCAGGGAAGAGTAAAAAATCTCACTTAAGATCCATATGAAAGAACAATTGTTCAATTTGATCTTTGATCATTGTGAGGTTCCAAGAATTGCAATTCAAGTTCAGAAATAGCAATAAGATCAAAAGAATGCAAATTAAATGCTCTCCCTCACTATGATCATCATTTTTTAGAAAATTTCATGTTTCTCCTTTTTACTCCAAATAGCTCCCCCTTTTTAACATTTTTGATACATCTTCTTCCCCTTGACAATGGAGTCATCAAGGAATCACGCATTCCTCTCATCCAGAGTTGACAAATGCTGAAATGAGGAAAAAACATAAGAAGGAGCATGCATGAAATGCAATGGAGTGGCTTTATTTTTTGTATTTTTCAAATTTTAGTACAAGAAGCTTTGAAGATTACCCAAAAGAACAAGCTAGAATTTCTACTATTACTCAATATATATCAAGCCTGAAAGCGCTAGCAATATCATGTTAAGACATATATATCAAAGGTAGGCTAGAAGGCTCAAGAAAAAACAATGAATTGAAACAATTTAAGCAAAGTTTCAAAATTAGCAAGTTCAACAATAGGGATCCTAAAGTGATAATGGACATGTCAGAATGTCAATGTGAGATCAAGAAGCTAACAATGACCATCATAGAGACAGAAAGTCCTAAATTGAATTATTTTGCTCAAAGAACCTCAATCACCTAATTTTTACAACAGTTTTCATTTGCAATAAGTATTTATGTTGATTAAAGGTCTATCTTAGTGAAGAAGATCCTAGACTAGGAGCTATCCATAAACTCTTCCTAAGCTTCAACCAGGGCGACAAATCTTAAGGTTCATGTCAATTTTGACAAGCAGTCCCCATGAGATCGTCTGGATCATCAAACTATCTCCAAGTTCATGTTTTCGACATGTAGTCTCATGAGAATAGTTTGGCACAATTTAACTTCATGAGAATTTTGAAATCTGATTTTTCATTTTGCACAATAGCTTTATTTAGATTCACAACG
Organism: Phyllostachys edulis; assembly: GCA_036346405.1. Lineage (NCBI taxonomy): Eukaryota > Viridiplantae > Streptophyta > Magnoliopsida > Poales > Poaceae > Phyllostachys > Phyllostachys edulis. Next base: position 153,525 of record JAYEVD010000816.1, on the reverse strand, counting down.
GAACAAGAAGCTCAAGAAATGTTCAATCCTAGATTCAAGAGCTAACAAAGCAATTTTGACAGGGCCAGTGTCACAAAAAGATCACTAATTGAGCAACTAGCTAAGATCTGGTGGTCGCCGATGAAACTGCTATCGTAAAGCCCGATGACGGAACTCCGCCTTGCCCTTCAGGTTGGTTTGAGGTAGCCGCAGCCTCCTCCATGGATGCAACCTCCTTCGGTGACATTCCGTACTCAGTGAGAGCAAAGATATCGTAATTTTCCATAACAAAAATTGCAAAATCGAAACTAACGCTATTATTATTTTCATCTTAGCATAACAAATGATAACAATAAAAATATGCAAAAGATAGTATTATACCTCTTTTGATGACTTGTTGCCGGACTTGAATTTCCTAAAATTTAGAACATTTTTTAAATTTTACCAAATTATCTTACAACGAATTTAAATTTGCAAAACATAATTTGAAAGAGAGATTCAGGAAAAGATCGCTGAAGGGGGGGGTATCGTGCCTATTTATAGAAAAAAAAAATTAGGATCTTTGTTTTTTTTTTGCTATCTTTAAAGCCCCAAACAGGCAAGCAAAGGTCGAAATTTCAAAAAGTTTGAACGTTACGGTCTAAGTGGGCCAAATGGGTCGTGTCATGCCGGGTCAGGCATGACCCACCGGGCCAATTAGCCCGCAACGGCTATTTCTCCCTCGGGTCGTGCCACGCGACCCACTTGGCCCAACACCCCTCCCTCCACCTCCTGGCTCCTCCCCTCCCTCCGTCGTCGTCGCACGCCCGTGCTTGTGCGCTTCGAGGCCGTCGCCCTGCCCCGCCTTTTCCTCCCTCCCGTCCCGAGCACTGGCGTCGCCTTCTCCTCCCTCCGCGTCGGCCACCGACACTACCTCGCCCTCCTCCTCCTCTCCTCTCCTCTCCCCCTCCCTTGTCACTGCGCACGTGCGCCCCGCCGCCTCGAACGCCCTTCACGTGGGCCAAATGGGCCGTGCCGGCATCGTGTCGTGCCTGGCACGACCCGACACTATTCGTGACGTATCAGGCCGGTCCACCGTGTCAGGGTTGCGGTCCAAGCACAACACATCCCTTCGTGCTGGGTCGACACGGCCTATAAACAATGTGAGCCATGTCGTGCCTGGGCCAGGCCAACAGTGACGTGCCTAGAGCTGGCCCGATCGGCATAACCCATCTGGCCATCACTATGTCCAATTGTACGTACGAGGAATAAATAATCACAGATTTATTATTCGTTCACAAGACAATATTAATTGGCTGCCGGGTGAAAGAGGAATTGTTCATAATTCAGATGAACTAGATGGCAAGGCGCGCTACGCTGCGCCCACCTGTCGAATATATTATGTTTGGCGGTTATTTTTACGATGTTTGTTGTGGCATAATGAAATGTGGCACGCAGTGCATGAAATATCAGGAGCATGTTCCGTTGAATTTTATTCTGTTATATGGCTTAGAAGCAACTTTTTTCAATAAGATATGAAATCCATAAAAATAACCAAACACATTTATTTTTTTGGACTGCTAATATATGAGACTGTTATTAACATTCTATAGAATAGCACTATTGTTACTAATAGACTAATACCTAGAGGTAGAAACATAAGTATATAGCAGATCACCTTACTTTGCAGTCAATAAATTGATATTTTTTTTATCGACTTACTTCTCAGGTGGAGCTCAAGAAAAATACTCCTACTTAGCAGGAAGCAAAGGTCTATCCTGGTTAGGATACATAAAGGCATTTTGAAATGACTAATCTAAAATGGTAAATATTTTAGTAGATAAGATTAGAATGAAAGTGGTTAGAATAACAAAGAGCACAATAGCATGTTGAATATTCCTATCAAGTCTAGTAGACTAGGTTCAGTTCATCTAGCTCAATTCCAAGGTTAACAATAAGCAAATCCTATGATATACAACAATTATACAAATGTACTAAATGCAATTGTTAATTAGGCATTGAAATCACTTTCCATACAACAATATTCGAACAATACACAGCGCAGTGTTCAAGCTAGGTTTCCGTAAAAAAAACAACAGGGTAGCTGATTTTGGAATCCTGGGTGTAAGTGTGCAACTATTTTGTTCCCTTGAAAAGATGGACTAATTTGCAAGACAGAAAGCTAAATTTTTTTGTTTTGGTCGAAAGTTCAAAAGGCTGATGCGGCAGGCTATTAGAGTAATTATGATAGTAAGCCTTACTTGGAAATTAATCCATAGGTTTGTTCTATATATATTATCATCACATAGAGTAGCCCATCAAGAACACACACAAAAAAGTAACTATGGTAGTAAATGCCCTGTGAGAGTAACTATGACAAAAAAAAACTTAATTTGGAGATAAATTGTATTGTTACAGAGTTTGTAATCGTCACAACCATATTACATAGAAACTGATAAAAAACACAAAGCAATCATTACCGAGAAGCTCTACCAAAATCCATGTGAGCTGGAGTAAACTCCAATGTGTTTTTTTTGTCAAAGTAAGGTCTGAGAATGTAGCCATCGCTCAGTTCATCATTAGTTGTAGGATCTACGTGGATGCCGAACAACTTAAGAGCTCAAGGACTTTACATCTATGTGGTACACAAGAACAGTTCAAAGGACACATAAGGCAAGCAAAAAAATTTGAATATGTAGACATCCATCTATGGAATCAAACAAACATGTATGAAGTACATTTCCAGAAGGCATGTAGTAACTATACACTTTTAGAAGCCTTGCCATGTATAGAACTGACCAAGTATTAGCATGATATAGAACTAATGCAAGATGTGTTATATGCATAGCATGAATCAGGAAACCTGACCTTGCTGCTAGGGAACAAGATCTCCTCACAGTGCTAGTTCCTCCAAGAGAGGCCAACTGTTGTAGACTCACTTGCAACCACACTGGTCAAAGATTCATACCAGAATAGCACAAGCTCGAGAGGCCAAGGAATGTAGAGTCAATTGGGCAACATAAACCAACCAGTTTTTTATTCAGAGTACATCACCAATTTGAGGAGAATGGATGCAAGTTCATTGATTCTCTGTGATAAAAGAAAAATAGCATATTGATCTTCTAACAAAAGGAAGGATATTTTCTTTTTTTACTATTCCATATATAAATCTCAGTAGCATTTTTTTAGAAGAAAATTCAATAGTAAGAATTGCATTATGTGCACAAGAAATTGGCAAAGGGGGGAAAAACACTGTTTGTATGACACACTAACATCCAGGCGCACATTGCATTACATAGTCTCTTGCATTGATGGTCTTAATCAGCAATAAATTATAATACCTGAAAGTGATGTTGCATACCTTGAAACTACTGATAGTAGAAGTACAGAAATCGTAGCTGGCAGTGGTAAACATAGCATGTATAGGAGATTGAGCTTTGTCTATAACTTCTTGCAATTACAATTCCAATCTTGCCATCCTCTTTCTTGGAAGTCTTTTGCCTGAGTTCATTTTAAGTAAGTTGGTGAGCTTTTGCCATATTGATGAGGATGCACCTATCATTGTCTATAACTTCTTGCTATTACAATTCCAGTCTTGCCATCCTCTTTCTTGGAAGTCTTTTGCCTGAGTTCATTTTGAGTAAGTTGGTGAGCTTTTGCCATATTGATGAGGATGCACCTATTATTAACTGCTACACGAACAACTTGTAAGAAGCAATTCACAATTCAATATCTAAAATTGATCAAGGAGTCGAGTACTAGTACCAGTAGCCTCATGTAGCATAAACAAGACGAACTGATGTACACAAAATTAACTATGATTATGGTAACAACACAAATCAAATATGAAAGATAACTTACTGTAGGACTATGAATGTGAATACTCTGAGAAGCACAGTTAAGATCACCAGTAACTTTTTTTTCCAGCTCCTACAGATAAAAGAGATATATATCAATTCTACATCACAAAGTTATCTTTCAAGGATCCCATTGTGAAGATGTTTTATGAGATATAGCGCATAACTGATGATAAGGACCATAATACTATATATAGAACTATTCATCATATACAGACAGAGCACTAGATCATGTCAAGTGACTATGTAGCACATGATTTTTTTTGATGTCAATAGGAAAATTAGACTACAGAGGTAGGTAAGAGGACTCTCTTTCATACAGTTGGCAAAACATGGATCCCAATTATTAATCACGAAATTTTGAAGATATAGATGGAAGAAAATAAAAATAGCTATAATCAATAACAGTAAAACAGAAAGCAACAATAACAATGAACTAAGAATAAAATAACATCTACTAAACTTTGAAATATGCGATGATAATCGAGATTCAATCTGCAAAAGAGATATAAAACCAAACTATGTACAACTTGAGAATACAAGCCGAAAAGTGATGTCTATAAATTGAATCCTAGACAATAAGCATAGTCTGGTGAAAGAAGCATAGGGCAATGAATGGAAAACATAAAAGCTATTCCATGATTCCATGGGTTGGCATGAATGAGTTGTCAGTAACCAAGGAAATGAGGCAATATTAATTGAAGTAATGAACACGACACATGGTGTGTACAACCTGAGAACGCAAGCCGAAAAGTGTTGTATATAAATCGAATCATAGACAATAAGCACGGTAGGCCGAAAGAAGCATAGGGCAATGAATGGAAAACATAAAAGCTATGCTAGGATTCCATGGATCGGCATGATTGGGCTATCACTAACTTTTGTTTTCTGAAAAACACAACAACTACATAGCGCCTATAGAACTATAGCGCCAAACCGCCATCTCAGCATGTTATATGCTGACTTCCGGCTTCCTGGTCACCGTCCCTAGCGCCTCCCATTGTCATTGCCCCTGCCATCGCCAACGTACAGGGAAAGTGAGGAGAGGCAAGAGGACGGGAGGCGAGACGTAGAGGAGAAGAAGAGGGGAAGGAGTGAGGCGATGGGAACGCAGCTGGAGGGCAAGCGGAGCAGCGACAGCACCATGTAGGCGTTGTGGCCGGTGGCGCTGGTTGAGAAGAAGCTCCTTGCCGCCGTCACTACTGCCGCTCGTCGTCCGCTTCCGTGCGGGAAAAGTGAGGAGACATGATAGGATGGGAGGCGAGACGGAGAGGGGAAGAAGAGGGGGAAGAGGAAGCCAGAGGAACAGACCGAGCTGCGCCGAGGGGTGCAGTGGAGGTGGAGAAGGCGGTTGTGCTGGGGAAGAGGTGCTCGAAGGAGGGAGAGGCGGCGTCGGGAAGGTGCTCGAGGCGGGACAGCAGGGCAAGAAAGAAGCAGAGGAGGTGAGGGAGACGCGCAGGGTCGCGATCCAGATTGCGAGGGCGAGAGGAAGGGTAAGGAGGCGACGACTGTCAGGGGGCCGCGACGGAGATTGCGAGCGGGAGGTAGGAGGGGAGGAGGCGGTGGTGGCGGCGGCTCGGGGTAACCTAGGCGGTGATCTGAGCAGAGGCGGAGAATCTGGACCACACGTGACAAAAATAGCGATCCGACGGCTTTGCACCGGGCCGATGGCAACCGTGAGATGGCGATCCGATGGCTGAGGATCGACGGAACGGGACCAACGACCTACACGCAATTTCGATAAATGCGGGGTGTTTTTCGCAAGCGACGTGGATGGCCTTCGGGGGACAGGATTCTCTCTCGTGTAGAGATAAGAAAGATTGCAAATATGCAATGCAAATCAACAGTATATGTTCGTCAGGCTTCAGATTTCTCATGACCTTAATCGATGCAGGGTCCATCACAACCGTCCATTTTTTGAATCGGACGGCCCACGTTCGCCGCAAACACATGAGAGCGCCCAATCGCGCGCTCGGCCCCAACTGGCTTCCCCTCCCCACCCAATGTCCGTCCCCGGCCGACCACCACCGCCGACCTCGCCGTCGTACTCCGGCCTCCTCGGTGCGCTCCACCGCAGCATCGCCGGCGGACACTCCTCCGCTGCTGTATCCCTCCTCCCCTCGCTCTCCCGCGCAGGCCTGCGCCCGCCCTTCCCGCTCCTCTCCTCGCTCGCCCGCCTCCTCCTGCTCCACCGCACCGCGCCGTCATCCCCCACCTTGGCAGGCCGCCTCCTCCTCTACGTCCGCCTCGCTGGCCTCAAGCATCTCGTCCCTTACTCCACTCAGCTCGCCAACCACCTCTTGTCTTTGCATTTCCTCCTCCGCCGCCCAGGCGATGCCCGCCGTCTGTTCGCCAAAATTCCCCGCCCCAACATCTACTCCTACAACTCCATGCTCGCCGGGTACGCCCGCCTAGCCCTCGCCGCCCCCGCGGCCGAGGTCTTCGCCGCCATGCCCCACCGCGACCTCGTTTCCTATAACGCTGCTATGCTCGCTCTCGCAAGCGGTGGCGAAATGCGGGAAGCCGTGGCGCTTTACTCCGAGCTCCGGAACTCGTCGCCTTCCCTTGGGTACAGCCATCACACCTTCTCGGCGATCCTTGTGGCATGCGCGAAGCTCATGGACGGGGAGCTTGCTAGGCAGCTCCATGCCCATTTGGCTCTTCTTGGGTTCATGTCCGATGTCAGCATTGCCAGCTCCCTTGTCGATGTGTACAGAAAATGTGGTTGCATTGGAGATGCAGGGAAGCTGTTTGACGAGGTGCCTGTGAAAGATGTGCAGATGTGGACGACAATAGTTTGCGGCTACGCAGAGGATGGCCAGTTGGCTGCTGCTCACCGGCTCTTTGATCATATGCCAAAGAGGAATATCCTTTCATGGAATGCTCTCATGGAGGGATATGTTCACCATGGACAAGCAGTAGGAGCACTGAATATTTTTCAGCATTTGATCAAGGAGGGTGTTCACCCAGATCAGTTCACCTTCAGTTGTTGCTTGTGTGCTTGTGCAGCTATTGGTTCACTGAAACATGGGCAGCAGATCCATGGCAGGTTGCTAAGAACTGGTTTTGATCCAAACACAATGATTTTCAGCTCACTCATTGATATGTACTCAAAATGTGGCTATTTAGCTGGTGCCAGACAGGTGTTCGGTCTAACAGGTCAGGAAAGGAGGGATATTGTGCTGTGGAATGCAATGTTGTCTTCTCTATGTTATCATGGGCATGGACAGGAGGTGATAGGATTGTTTGTTCAGATGATTCGGGAGAGACAGAGGCCTGATGCCAACACATTCTTGCTGGTTTTGACGGCTTGCTGCCATTGCAGTCTAGTTGATGAAGGCATAAATTTCTTTGAGTTGATGACTCAGAGATACGGCATTGTTCCAGGAGAAGACCACTATGTGTGTGTGGTGGATTTGGTTAGCCGTGCATCGTCGCATGATAAAGTAATTGAATGGATCAAAAGTTCACCATTTGTTTCCAACAAACGAGTTTGGGAAACTCTGGTTGGGAACTGCACTATACATGGGAACACAGAGTTGGTGAATAAAGTAGAGGAGCACCTAGCCGAATTGGACAGTCCAAAATAAATGAATGGTTGTTCTTTAAAGTTTGTTTTTGTGAGGTTGTATTCCACTCTTGAAGAATGCTCATTGCAGACAGACTTTTGGCACGGTGAAGCTACTTGTTGTTTGCACAGGGGCCATTCATTTGAGAAAGCAGAGATAGGACAAGAGCTTCCCTGCACAAGTGCATAACAAGCAGTTGCATCAGAATTTAGAAAGAAATGGCAATGTAGGGGCAGGTGGACATCGGGTTTCCATTGGGTGCGGTGCAATTGAAGGAAAATGGAACTGGCATCATTGTTCAAGGAATATTCTGAAGTGAACAATGTGCTGCGGTTTGGGATGCCAATTGATAGTGGAGTGAAATCGCAGATATTCTCAAGCAAATAATGCGCTGTCGCATGACATGACAATGGTCAGTTGGTCACAGGAAATAGGAAATTCATTACTTTTCAACTAATCCTCTTAAGAATGATGTCTGCACTTCAAAATTATTTTTTTTACAATAATCCATTATTCATGTTGTACTCCAATTTCAGAAATGTTGTACAGATACCCAATTACAGCAAGAATATGTAATTTGGATCATGCTATAGCGTAGTTTTTCACAAGAGTGTGTGACAGATGAAACAAACAAGAGTGCGTGGCAGATGAAACAAATAGCCATCGTATCTGCAAATTTGGCGTATGATGTACTTATGAGGCTGCTACATAAGTCTTTTGTGTTGTCTGTTGTGTACAAACATTTCTAAAATAAAGTCAAGGAGGGATATTGTCTCTCGTCTTTTTTTATTCAAAGGTTACATACGATACATTCATTTCATACATCTAGTTATCTATCGGAAGATTTTGGCAGGAGCGCACAGCATGATTCTACCAACCCAAACGCCACCGTGATTTACTCTGTACATCACATATCTCAAAGAAGCAGAACTTTGGATGTGAAGCACTGAAGCTACGTTGCACTATCTGCTTGTATGTTGCAAATTGCAACAGGCCACCAAACGCTTCGATTATGCAGTAGGTCTTGAAGCTATTGATAATGCCTGACCCACACTGGCACAGAGTATATTAGAGTTCCCAGCACAAAAGAGAGCAGGAAGGTGGCTGTAGCATAAACAAAGGCCCTGGCAATCTGCCTGCTTCTTCTCATGGTGTAAACTTCAGCAGCAAAAGTAGAAACCGTGCTCAAGCAACCGAGGAAGCCGAATTCTATGCCATTAAGAACAGCTGTCGATCGCTTTGTATTTACCTACGAGAAAATCAAACCAATCAGACCGATAGATGATAAGAAAGAACACAACAACTACCAAAGATGAAACTGTATGAACAAATGTTCTATCATACCGCTTTGGCCGTTACAGCAAGCGCTGCCATGATGCCTGCAGCAAGAACATTGGCTGTAAGTGTCCCAATGGGAAGCCATTTGAGGGATCTCTGTTTGCCAATCCCCATGCCGTTGAGCCTTGCTAGGTACCAGCGTAACCAAACACCTGGAGGCGCTACAGAGCACCCCAGCCAGAGAACAGCGCCATCAGCAAGGCTATGCACCTTTACTGTGGCCAGCACGATGCTCAGAACCCATAAGAAAGATAGCAAAATCATCATCACTGCCAGAAGCACAGAATGTTTAGTCCTGGTGTCCACCCTCCAGTGCTCCCACACACATTTGCTTCCTATTGAACTCTTCTCCTTGATGCATTTCAGAATTAAGCTTCGTAGGCGCTCACCCGTTTCGGCACCCACCGTAATGGACTCATTGACAATGAACATTCCTGGGTAGGTTAAGTGTTGTTATCCATCAAAAGAATAATTTCTAGTTTGGTTTTTATCCAACAGTAACTAATTTAGGACCAATAGCACTTCACAGAAAATGATGATGAGGTACCTAGTACTATACCAGCTACAGTATATACCCAGTGGCCTTTGGAAGACAAGCTAACCATTTTTTGGTTCCACCCACTGAAGGTAGTAAGGCTTCCCATGTATCCTGTTGTGATTCCAACAATAAGATGATCAGATATGTGCCGTATATCAGCCTTGAAGATGATTCCGAACCAGCCCATCAGGAAAGATCCCAACTGGTGCATGACATTTAGCCATTAACATGATTTAGTGTAGTGCAAATCCCAAATGGTTACTGTAGAAAACAATTTCTTTTATTTGTATTATTTGACATTGTATAGAATATTAGAACAGCACATACCATGTTAGATGGAAGATCAAGGTACAGTGGGCTTTGGTCTGAGGTGAGTGCCAGGCAGCCTGGGCCAAACAGCTTTTGGAGCCCATACCTTGTAAATACCTGATTCGGATATCAAAAAAAGGTAATTACTCGAAGGGAATAGTACAAGTAAGGCACAAATGCTTCAAAGTACTCATGCCAGATCTTCTAGTCTAAAGAACGAAACATAGGAACTTGATAGACGCTTAAGCAGGAACTGCATGGGCTAAAATATATTAAGTAAATTCCCCTGAACTTCGCTAATCCAGGCCCCCCAGGAGCAATATCATGAAGCAGCAAGCGTAGAATTCCTTGCTGCATTTGTTTAGACCAACACAAATTACTTGATAGTTACTACAAAAAACTGCAGACAAGGTGTTGGAGAGTTACCCCAAAAAGTCCAAATACGGCTAAATGTATCAGGTAAGAAGCATAATCGAGCCTCCAAGAAAGCTTATATGGCTCAACCTGCGGGCAAGCAGAGGCATGTTCATGTCAGCATACCATGAAGTACACCTTTCAACAATGCATAACCAAAGTAATCATTGGTTTGAGAATTACAAGTAACCACTCAACTCTAATATTATTTTTACCTTGATAGATGAACTCACCTCCTTTGGCTCCACTGAAGATACAGGTGCTATCACACTTGTGCCATGAGAGTTGCTGCCAGGGATGTGCATCATTGTATCATCTGTGAGAGGGCCAACCTTATGATACTCCAAGGTATCTGCTGCATCCTCATCAGCATCTCCTTCAATTGCTAGCACTCGGTCACCACTGTCAATGACCTGAGCCAGAGCCGAGCTATCAACGTCACCTAGCAATTGGTCTGCCAATTGAAGGGAACGCCTCATTGAGTTCAGTATCGAGTCCCCCATCTCGCGGGAGAGACTGAGGGATCCCCTTGAACCCTGTCTGCTGCTTCTCCTACTTAACACTGAACTGGACCTAGCACCTAAAGGATGACCCGTGGAATCCATGGATGCGCTTCTTGCATAGCCCAGGCGATTCCCCTCGGAAACATTGCTCCTAGCTGAAGAATCCTCCATGATCTTGCAAGCTCGTTTTTTCTGGCTACAAAGAGAGGTAACAGCTCTGCCAGAAAAAAAGACCGAATTTTCACATCAGTTGCAACCGATCAGGAAGAATAGGAACCAAACAATGAGTAGGACAAAGAGATAGATTTGGTGTATATTTGTAGGTTGTATCTGGACTAATCACATCACAACACACAATTATACAAGGGTGTGGATAATCTTTTTCAAAATTTACATATCCCTTTATCTAGTCAATCTCAATAAGTTTATAGCATGTTAATAGTGTCCTCCACAGAACGTTAAAGAAAAAAAGAGAGAATAGCATAGCACGGTTATGTTGTTAATAAGTCAGAATTTCTTAAAGGTACAGAAAGCACTTTGATAAACTTTTCCTGGGACAAACAGATGGGTACAGGGGACTGATAATGCACAGTGTACACCAAGAGGAAACTGGAAAGCAACAAAAAGGAACTATGACAAGAACAGCTAATTAGTGGGATCAAAATCCGAAAGAACAGCTAATTAGTGGGATCAAAATCCGAAAGAACAGCTAATTACTGGAATCAAAATCCGAAAGAACAGCTAATTAGTGGGATCAAAATCCGAAAGAACAGCTAATTACTGGAATCATCCCAGAATTTAATAGAGGAGCTAATCAGTGAAATAAGTAGAGACAAGAACACCTCTGCAACGGTGACGGCACCGTTGAAATCAGCACAATACTTAGAGAAGCAGGTGGCATCGGCTAATTAGGTTGCTACTCCATAAAAAAATACTTTTTTAGAAGAAAAAAAGCTCGTGAAATGTGCTGGCCTTTGACATGTCGACACTAAACTATTATAACCAGTCCAATCCCCGGTGTCTTTAGCTGCGAAAGTAATCAGGTCAAGAAAGGTGTGAAGCAGATCAGCAGGACCCCACGGTTCCTACTCGCCAATCTTTTACTACTAGCTTAATTGGATGCATGCGGCATCTGCTAATTAGGTTGTTACTCCATTAAAAAAAATACTTTTTTAGAAGAAAAAAAGCTCGTGAAAGGTGCTGGTCTTTGACATGTCGACACTAAACTATCATAACCCGTCCAATCCCCGGTCTCTTTAGCTGCGAAAGCAAACAGGTCAAGAAAGGTGTGAGGGAGATCAGCAGGACCCCACGGTGCCTACTCGCCAATCTTTTACTACTAGCTTAATTGGATGCGTGCATGCATGCCTCTACCCGTCTAAACTCGCGAATCATGCCTCTATCCTGTGATTTTCTGTTGAATTAACAGTCTCAAGAAAGGCTGCAAGGAGGGGGGAGAGGAGAGATGGATGGATGAGCAGTAGAACGAACCTGGTTGGATCGAAGCCGGCTCGTGCGGAGGCGATGGTGCCTGGACGGCCGTGAGTCGAATTGGTTCTCTTCTCCACACATCCCCCGTTTTATTTTATAGATGTCAACTTTTGCAGGCTGCAGTCTGTGGCTGGGAAGAAAATGCTACGTTTATTCGGTTTATCTAGAGAGAATCAACGGCTGATGAAACGGATGATGAAGAGGGCTTCACGCCAGCAAACTTCCTTCCCTGTGGCTGGGGTGGGTACGACTTACGAGGGACCGGTCTGCGTGGAGACGGAGATGGACGGCTCAGATGGGATCATCCCGCTACCATTCGCCGGCGTCGCCGTTGCGCGGAGCCTCGCCGCTGGCACCCGTTGTTGTTTGGTGCCGCTCGGATCCAGCCGTCGCGGAGGTCATCGCACGCACCCGCCGAGTTGTAAAGTTCCTTTAGTTTTCTTACGTCCCATAATCCGATTGGGGATGTAGCTCAGATGGTAGAGCGCTCGCTTAGCATGCGAGAGGTACGGGGATCGATACCCCGCATCTCCATTTTTTCTACCCTCTTTTTGGAAAAAAATCTCTAGGCCACCAGACATCCGATCCGACGGTCAAGACCAACCCGACCCCAAGCCAACGGTTCCAGATACTATTATCTCCCACCAACTCTCCATCACCGAACAAACCGTTAACCAACCCTCCATTCCCGAACGGACGCACCAAAAGGGAAAAAGAAAACCCTCACCTCCGGAGCGGCCGGCGATGGCGGCGCCGGAATGCGGCGGAAGCGACGGCTACTGCGAGCTCCGCGACGTGCGGGTCGAGTTGGACCCGGGGATGTCCCGAGTCGACGGGGAAGGAGGCAAAGGCGGAGGAGGCTTCACCGTCTGCTTCTGGCTCTACCTCTCCGGCTCTGCGAGGCCTTCCTCCGTGATCCTTCACCAGGTTGGATTCACCTGTTTCTTTCTAGTTTTGGGTGATTTGTTAGGCGTTTGGTTTCTATAGGGGCTGTTTTTCGCGGGTGGCTTTGAGGAGGGAGCAACGGTGTGCTCCATTTCTTTCTTTTTTGGGGGTGTCCGTCCCTCTGTTGTATGCGTGCTGCTTGTATTGCCAATATTGCTGTTCTGGATGTTAGTACAATTTTAGGTGGTTAGTGTGGTTATATTCTACAGATTCATCATGTGTTCTGCAGCACACTGAACAAGGCGAAATCTTGATCTGGAGAAGCACCATTAAGAATGAGTGATGTGTTCCATCATGTGTTTTTCTTTAGGCTGATTTGAAGGGGAAAAAAAGAGATGTTTTTTTTCTTGGGTGAAAACAAGGGTAATTTCTACATTTCCTTGTGAAGTTTGAGCGTCAGAACCTGTGTTGAACTGATTGGACGTCTCAATTGTGCAGATAACCATGGGAGATGACAATAAGTTACCGTTTCTTGCTTTAAGCGAAGGAAACAAGCTGCTTCTCTTCCCATTGCTGAGGCTGCACAGAGAAGCCCCTACTCCTGCTAGTTCCTATCCATGGACTGACACAACCAATCTATCGGCTGTAAAGGAATGCCCCCTTGAGAAATGGATCCACATTGGATGCGAGGTATGCTGCAGACAGGAATGGTACAATATGCATTTTTCCCTTGCAGAATATCCTTGCATTGGCGGAGTCTGCAGAAGTATGCTCGGATACTTTTCTGCACTTGTATATCTTTGGTGTACACCTATGTTTTCAGTTACAGGTGTTATGCACAGCATGTGTTGAGCACTTTGTTTCCTACAGGATCCAAATGACAGTCTTCCTTTTTGTTGAGAAAGATTGATTTATTTAAAGTTGGTTTGGTAAAAGTGTATACCTTTGTCAGGTTACTGAAAATGTTATGCGTCTTCACATTGATGGCAACCTAGTTGCTGAGGCTCATCTATGTTCACTATTTAACGAGCCAGACAATCAAGATAACGCAAACCAAATTAGCTTAGTTGGAAGCGACGACAAGCTCGAAGGCTATGTCTATAATATCCAGGTGTCGTCTATACTAGAAACCATACAAGAGCAATATGCAAAGGTGATGCAGCTTAGCTAATAGCATGTCCTCCTTTTTTTCCTTTAAAGGTGCATACCTTGTGATATTTTCTCATTGAATTGCAGAACCCACCATTTAAGTTATCTATTGACTACTCATGCTGTGATGGAATCGAGGAGGGTGATGACGGCATTTGGAGCATTGTGGGTGGGAAGGTAAACAAGATGTTGTTTCCTGGCGAAAACTACTTATTCTATTTTTATTTCAACAATTTTGTGCAATGCAAGGGATTTCTCTGACTTTTCAGTAAAATATAACCTGTAAAAATGTAAAAAAATAACCTGAGAATTGCAGTTGAGTTGAAGATACTACTGAACTATATTTCATTTTATATGATAAATCACATAATCAGTCAAACTAACCCTGGGCTATTATCCTAATTATTGAAATTAATTGATGCAGGCGTCTTGTCGGAGGAATTTTATTCTGGAAGTAGTATTAATAAATGCTTTTGGTGAACCTGTGAACAAGGATACACAGGTTTTTGGATTTTTTTTTTGGTGACATTTAGTAGGTGTGCTACTTCATTTTGTCTGCATAATTTATTTAAAAACATTATTCATCTTCTAGGTTGTTGCTTCACTTGTCTATGCTGACAATGGAGCAGTGGTCGAAAAATCAAGGGATGATTCAGAACCTCCCCTACTGATTACTTGTGAAGGACTTGAATACCCAGCTAAAAGCAGGCCTCTACCAATTATTCGTGGACGAGCACTATTTAAGCTCAAGATATCTCAGGTAGGTTTCTCCATATGCTAAATTGCTTTAGTACCTGTATTATGTATAGCTTGCTTCAATTTGTATAGGACACAACAAAGCATTACCTTGGGCTGCCTGCTTACCCCTAGATATGGAGTATACAGCTATTTGTTTTCCATGTTTAGCTGTTGGAAGGATAGCTTGACTATTGCTCTATAGTAGCACACTAGTGGAGTAGAAGTTGCCTCTGTAACACTGCAGCAATTGTGATGCTGAAGCGTGCTGCCACAACTGCTATAGTGTGTGGTGTGTAGCACCTGCTTTTGTACAAGGACGTTTCAGGTTTCCATGTTAGTTAAACGCTTTCCAAAAGCTTGTTTATTGCACCCTCTTTTTTCCAGCAGCAATGAATACATATAAGATTACTAATTGTGCAATGGGCCTTCTATATTCCCTTCATCTTCCAATGGGTGAATTCCTTATCTAGGCACTTCTATAAAGACCTGAAACTTGCACCTGTATCAAAAAGAGGGAGGAAATAAGTAACAGCCTGAACTATGGCATTACGCACATTGACGAAAAAGGAGGAATGAAGAAGATTTTTCTCCATCATTTTTGTTGGAGGATGAAGATTGATTAATGAAATCATCACATTGGCTTTGATGTTTTTGGTGTAATCTACCTATCTATATACTTTGATGTAGTTATATAGATTTTTATATATTAATTATTTTTTATATTTGTAAATTTAACTGTATTACGTTGACACCACAAAGTTGGAAATTTACCCGTCACCGCAAATGCTAGAAATAGCTGCAAAATGTCGCTGCATACAAAGACACCCTTGTTCCTGTTAAAAAAGTTGCAGTACATAAATGAATTGTCCCTTTTGCCCTTGTTTTGATAGCTGTGTTGAATGGTTGCCAAAACCAAATTGGGAAATTAGGCTTGGCGGCAGAATGTGGATCTTATTCTTGTCTGCCTGGTCAATGTATATAACCTAGATCCAAATGATTTGGTCTTCTCTCTATTGCTCTTTTCTGCTCTCCACTTAAAATGAGCAACAAGGTCTCCAGTGTTCTGAAGCCAGCCTGTGACACTATTGTCTAAACCAATTGCAATCCACTATAACACCTTTTGTCACTATGCTTTCGCAGTCAACTATTTCTAAAACACTGGTTCGAAGTTAGCAGCAAATAACCACTGACAACCACTCTTCTTGTTGATAAACCCATGGTTTAGATTCTTTTGTGCATCTGGGTATGCAATGTTTTAAATAGTGGATCGTGGAAGCGATGCATAAAAGTTGGCTTTACAGTAGATTGTGTATGGTGGTACTAAAGTAGGTGCAACCAAGGGTTGAAAACCCGTTACCGGGTTATTTCCCGCCGGAGGTCCGGTACCGGTAACCGGTCAAACCGGATTTGGTTTGGCCGAAATTCGTTCAAATTTGATTAAAATTCATTCGAAATATGAAAATTTGAATTTGGATTTGAAAAAACCGCCGGGATTCCGTTTCCCGGCCACCCTCCGGTAGCCGGTTACCGGCCGGCATTTTTATCCCTGGGTGCAACATGGTCGGCTCAATTCAAAGAAATAAAATAAAGCAACTCAATCTAGGGGTTGTGGTTGGTGATAATTGATTAGGTAAGGACGTAAGGTTACATAGTGCTGCATGTGTTCACAGACAGTTAGCAGGTAGAGATTGTCGGTGGTTTGGCGATGGAGATAAATATGGAATGCCGTATGTCATATTTGGTATGACAACAGTGCATATTTATTACTTTTGTAAACTTGACTTGAGTTGAAGGTGCAGTTTAAAACTTTTGGAAACTTGAATATGAAATATATATATCTGCCAAAGAAAGCTGAAATGACTCCATAGAAGCGGCCATTGCGGCCCACTATAGCCCTGGAGTTGCACGTACTCGCAGTACCAGTTGCTATGTATTAAGTGATGCCCCCTACTCCACTACAGCTGCGCTATAGCATGCTATCTCAAACACCATGTGTATCTCAATGAACTTATATTTACAATTTTAACGTTATGATATTGCTTGGTCGATCTTTGTCCATGACATTTCATCTGATTGTTCCAGCTCTCTTCTAAATGTGACAATAAGCTGTTCTGTATTTATTTCTCTACACTTCACACCCGAATATATCCTTTTATGGAGGCATCTTCCAAACCAATTCGTTGTATATCTCGAAACCGCACCAGCCGTCCATTGGTTTTTGGAAAGCGGGCGGGTTCCGCAACAATGGATGAAATTCCCTCGCTCAATAATGGCCAAGGGTTTGGTCATGATGGCAAGGCAAATGGTCACTTACAGTCTCATGACCAAAGTTCAGTGGTGTGTTTGCGTCCGTCCAAGATTTCCAAGGTACAAGGTAATGGAATGGATACACGCAAAATGGTATCCCAGGTAATGAATCTGCTAGATTGCAGCACTTCTCAAGTTATGCTTAATTTGTGATTGATTTTACAGTTATTATTCTGTTAACAGAATAAGCAGGCCAGAAAGATGGTGGTAGGCATAGAAGCACAAAATGCCTTAGGGACTGACTCTGCAACATCTGACTCTGACAGCATTGATGCGAGAAGTTCTTGGAGTGGGTCAGATGGAGATGAAGTTGAAACCTTTTCGGACGCTATGATTTTCAGATATTGTCTAGAAGGCACATACGAGAGGTCAACATTTCTTAGAGATACAGCTGCTTCTATCGATGAAGATGACTTGGTAAAGCTTGCAAATCAAGTATGTTTGTATAGTGGATGCTCCCATCACAGGTAATTCTTAGATCTTGTATTTTATAAGAAGGCTCCTGTCTCTGCTTATCACTAACATCGATTTGCATCTTTTTTCTACCCTTTCTAGAAACCAAATATTAATGTTGAAGCAATTGCTCCAAGAGGGTGCCCACACTTGGAGCATAATCTCAAAGAACAAGGAACGTGCTCTTTGGTCATCTGCAGTTCCTGAAATCATAACAAAATTTATGGATGTTGCCCATTCTACAAATAGAGGTTTGTCAGAGCAGGTAGAACCATTTACTTCTTTCTATATAAGGTCTCAGTACCTTACCTTTCTGACAGGGTACTTCTGAGTGAATATCACGAGAAATAGATGTTGAAGTGCATATTATGTACTATTTCAGGATTTGGAGGTTTTAAGAGGAATTGCTGGCTGTGGTGACGATCTTGGAAGGGACGAATTTGATAGGCTATGGTATTGGTTATACCCAGTGGCTGCTTCTCTGTCGAAAGACAAAATTAACAAGCTATGGGATTGCACAGCACCTAGATGGATAGAGGGATTGATTACAATTGATGAAGCTGAGAATGCGCTAAGAAGTTCCAGGGAACTGCTTAAGAAGCCGGGTACATTTGTTCTTAGATTCCCTACTACCCGAAGCTGGCCACATCCAGATGCTGGAAGCCTGGTTGTCACCTATGTTGGCTCTGATAACTCAATTCACCATAGACTTCTCTCTTTTGATGTCAGGTGTGCTCCGATTAGTATTCTCATGCTGTGATGCTTTATCCGGTACCCAAATTCGTCTTTACTGTGAAGTTGCTGAGTGCCATTTTTTTACTGGATACAGTGATGCTAGTTCAGGGAACCTACAAGATCTGCTGCTGCAGGAGCCTGAATTATCCCAGTTGGGCAGGCAAGCACACACTGTATTTCTTTCACCCCAACCTTTCTGAATTGTTAAAGATACCATTCTCATTCCAACTCAATCTGAGTGCAGGGTTGATCGCCTACCAACTGCTATGCAGGGCTGACAAAGAGTAGTACTAACTGATTCAGTCTGCTATGGAGGCAATGCAGCAAAATGAAGTATATCATCAGCCAAAGAAGATGAATACATGGCATAGTTCCCAGTTGCCTGTGTTACCCTGTACAAATTTGTAAATCAAGTTCTTTAGCAGGAGGAGATGATACTAGTGAGATCTAGTAGCTTCATGAGCACCAAATGTACAATTGTTTTGTTTTTTATTCATGTACATAAGCTGATAGCTTTCCTATCTCAGAACTCTATTGATCTACTCTACTAGTCGACTCTACTGGCACTTCGATGATGAGTAGAACTGCAATGCAACGTGACGCTTGTGTGCGTACTGGGCCGCGCCGATGCCATTGGGCCGCGACCGTCAAAGCCCAAAAGCGTGTGGCCCAGCCTGCAACCCCCGCCGCAACTCTGCCGCGCCGGCGCCGCCGTGGCAGTGCCGTCGCGCTACCTACGTCCGCTTCCCCAACCAACAGGCCAAAACCCACGACGCCGACGGCCTCCGCGCCGCGAGGGTTTTACCTTTCCGCCCCGCCCCCATGCCTCCCCCTCGCCGCGCGCTCCTCTCCTCCCTCCTCCGCCTCCGCGCCTTCTCCTCCGTCGCCTACCACCCTCTTCCTCCCCCGCGCCGCCACCAGTTTGTCGCCGACTCCAGCGCCGCCACGAGCCGAAGCGGTAGCGGCGGCAGCCCCTTGGACCCGACTCAGCTCCTCCGCGACGATCCGGTCGCCATCACCGCGTCGCTGTGGGTCTCCTCCTTCCGCGCCCCGCCCGACGCTGCGCCGCCGTCGCTGGCGCCCTTCCTCTCGCGCCTCGAGCTCTGGGTGCTCGCTTACCAGAAGGCCTACGCCGATGAGACCGGCTCCTACCTGCCCCGCTCCTCCATCCCGGCATCCACGCTTGCCTCCCTCCTCGCCCTCCGCAACGCCGTCCTCGACGCCCGCTTCCGCTTCGGCAACCGCCTCACTCCCTTCCTCCCCTCCCCGCTCGCCGCCTCCGCGCCGGACCCCGCCACCCTCTCCAAGCGCAAGCTCCGCGCCCTCCTCACCACCCCGGGCCCGGCTCCCTTCCAGGACCGCGTCGTGCAGGAGCTGCTGCTCCTCCTGCTTGAGCCCGTCTACGAGGCGCGGTTCTCGCCAAAGTCCTTCGCCTTCCGCCCCGGGCGATCCCCGCATGCCGCGCTCCGCACCATCCGCCGCAGCTACGCACCCTACCTCTGGTACATCAAGGGTGACCTCTCCCCGCTCCTCCACTCCCCCGACCCTGCGCTCGTGGTCGGCGCGCTCATCCGTGATGTGCGTGACAAGAAGGTTGTCGATTTGATCCGCTCCGCGCTGCTCACCCCGGTGGTGACCGCAAGGCCAGGCGACGATGCTGCAGCAAAGAAGAAGACGAAGAGGAAGTACCAGAAGAAGAAGGTGTTGCCAGAGGGGGAACCGAAGCCTGACCCCTATTGGTTGCAGACGTTCTTTGGGTTTGCACCAGAGGAGGCGCTGACCCAGCCTGACTGGGGGCATTGCGGGGTGCTGAGCCCATTGCTTGCCAATGTATGCCTGGATGAGCTTGACAAGTGGATGGAGGAGAAGATTAAGGAGTTCTACAGGCCGTCCAAGTCGGACGTTGTGGGAGGGGATGATGGGGTTGAGCAGGGGAACACGTCATGGCCAGAGTTTGTCCCGACAAGTGGACCAGACAAGACGAGGAAGGTGGACTACATTCGGTATGGTGGGCATTTCTTGATTGGGGTGAGGGGTCCTAGGGCCGACGCCGCAGTGCTCCGGAAGCAGCTCGTTGAATTTTGTGACCAGCGGTTCAGGATCAAACTTGACAATGAGAGCCTCCCGATAGAGCACATCACTAAAGGGATCATGTTCCTTGATCATGTGCTGTGCCGCCGTGTCGTGTACCCAACCCTCCGCTACACAGCCTCTGGAGGCAAGATCATCAGCGAGAAGGGGGTTGGGACTCTGCTCTCGGTGACAGCCAGCTTGAAGCAGTGCATCAAGCAGTTCCGGAAGCTTGAGTTTTTAAAGGGAGACCGTGAACCAGACCCACAGCCATGCTTCCGGATGTTCCATGCCACACAAGCTCACACGAATTCACAGATGAATAAACTTTTGCTGACGATGGCAGAGTGGTATCGCTATGCTGATAACCGCAAAAAGGTTGTCAACTTCTGCTCTTACATTATCAGGGGGTCATTGGCAAAGTTATATGCTGCCAAGTATAAGCTGCGGTCAAGGGCGAAGGTCTATAAGATTGCATCAAGGAATCTTAGTCGACCATTGAAGGATAAGAAAGGACAGTCGCCAGAGTACCACAATTTGCTGAGAATGGGCCTTGTGGACTCGATTGATGGGCTTCAGTATACAAGGATGTCGATGGTTCCTGATCCTGACTACACACCATTACCAGGCGGATGGCGCCCAGACCACGAGAAGATTTTGCTGGAGTATATAAAGCTTACAGATCAACAGGCATTGGAAGAGCAGAGAAGCTGCATTAGAGAGGAGGGACTTATAACACCACAGGACTACATTTCAATGCTCGTATGGAGCTACAAGAAAAATGCAGTTTTACTACCTTCTTCAAAAGAGAGTGATAGCCAAGGATCCACAGAAGACCTCGGTTCAGATACAGATGAATTGGATAATAAGGAGCTAGGAAACGAGGGCCGTCAAGGTTTTCCAAAGGCTGCTGAAATGTTATAAGTGTCGATGATTTCTGCAAAACTCCCAGGGAGTAATTGACAGGTCAATTGGTTGGTGCTGCTGAAGTTACAAGAAACCAACACACTAATGGACTACAAAGACTATGGTGTAAATGTGTAATATTGTTTTGTGAAATCTCTAGCATTTTCCTGGCTGGTTCATGACCGCCTAGCTAGATGGCTACTTCCTACTCAAGGACATGACATTTCGTGCGGTTCCATCCTTCTAGACCATTTCTTAATGCTCAGGGCCATGTTGAATATTGGCGAGGTGATTCAGTTGAAGTTATATAGAAAATTCATTGTGTACACATTCTGTCCAAGCATCCTGCTTGTGCAAAACCGTCATCTGTAGCATCTTTTATCAAGTGCAGAGCTCGCCGAATTTATGAAAAACTTCTTGGCTTTTTGGAAGATTTGCTCATTTATAATTTGTTTCCCCCTATCGTAAAGTAGCTGACTGGATGCTCATTGCAGTATGTGAGTCTTAAAATGTGAGTAGAAAGCCCTAAATTGCTCACATATATTCAAATTGTGTTTGTTTGTTCACTTTGTACTTATGTTTGTGCTATTTGCTTGTGTTTTGTAGAAATGCTTAAGTAGCCAACAGTAAGCTATTTATAATTTATCTATAAAATTTATTTACTCAAGCCTACTGTTTCCTTAATGATTCAGTTAAGATTCAAAGGTTATGCCTGTTAACAACCATATTTATTTTGCAACTGATTTATGTCCTAGAATTTGGCATCGGTTTCTTGTGCTTTTTTATCCTTAATTTGTTGGGTTGTGTGAATGGTCCTGTTGCAAGGTATCTATTATCATGCAGACTATATGCTACTTTTCCTAATTTTTTCATCACTTTGCTTATCTTGTGCAAAGGCTTGTTGGCTTGTTGCTATTGTATATCATTAGAAGGCACTGTTTTCCATTGGAGTGTAGATGGAGCTGCTGTTTGTAGTTGTAGCACTGTAAACCACTGCAAACAACATATTCTTTACTCTTCATAGTAATCTTATCCTATATTGCCGTTCTAACTCTTTTGGTTACCCATCCTTCCATGTTTCCCCCCTGGTTTTGATGGCAAAGATTGTGTTAGGGTTAACAACTTTTGCAGTCAGGCACTAAAATGGGCTTTGGTTCGACCATGTTCTATAATATAGTTAGAAGAGAGCAAGAGAGAACTCAAGAGAAGTGGAAGTCAAAGAACAGGATCTTGTAAGTGTACGACTAATGTTAAAGCTGCCTTTGCAATATAAGGTATGTCTAACATTGGAATATTGTTATTTCCCGCCATCTATGCTCTTCATCCAGATCCATGAACCTTGTTCTCATTCCACCTCTATTGCCTGGCTCTTTGTTTAGGATTGTATTGTATGATTACACAGTATAATGGCAACAAAGCCATGGCTTTATTTCTGCCCAACTGTAGTGAAGAACAGGTACCTGCAGGCTGTTTATCGATGTTTAGACATATGCAGCTCTCTCAGGTCAAGTCTTCCTATTACATTTATTAACAAGCATAGTGCGAAGGATATGTTACATAAGAGTGATACGTATGTAGATCTCACTGGTCAAGTCTTCCTATTACATTTATTAACATGCCTAGTACGAATGATATGTTACATAAGAGTAAGACATGTAGCATCAGGAAATTTCTTGGCATGTATGAACTTATACTGATTACTGAATAAACAGTGACCTCCATAAACAACATAATGTTCTTCCTATGTTGAATTCCACAAACAGTTTGGGACTATACATCTTCAGCAGTTCTATTATCTGTTCTTAGTCTTGTAAAAAAAATAGCTGCTAGTATATTGCAATCATGGATATGTGGTGGCTGAAGCATGCTGCTGGTAGTGTGCTTTTTTTTTAGATAATGGAAGAGTCAAAACCTCTTCCGGCCTCTGCATCAAGGATGCACACAGCCCAACTGGTAGTGTGCTTAGGTGTCTATATGATATAATAGCTCCTACTCTCCAGTTCCATGTTTCTGCAAATATCAGTCTTTAGTGTCAGCTAAGGGATATTGGAACACTAGAGCAGGGAATGTGCTTTTCTAAAAACTGTGAACCATGGACTTCAGACTTTTCCTTATTTCATATTTTTTGTTGCTAGACATTGCTACATGAGTTTGAAGAGTAAGTGCATGAACCAGGTTTGACCTTTTTGGTCATAAGGTCTCGTGGACTTAAAAATCGTGATGCTTGGTTTTCCATGGAAAATAGTGCTTGTTTAGTTGTTTATCATTCCATTCTGTCGTATTCTACATTCTATGCTACAACTACAAGAGACTGGTGCCTGTATGCCCTTATTTGTGCTTCCCGTTACCGTTTCCAGCTGTTTTTTTATGGTTCCCTTTGTACCAAACTATCCTAGTGTTCCATGAAAATCTGCCTAACATCGATCCCATCATTGCCTTTCAGATCTAAATGGAAGTATGGATCTGGACGTGAAACTTGGGTCCCATTGAGCACATTGAGGTATGCCAATCATTTAGCTCCACTAGCCCTCTGTTGTGCCAATGGATACGGTAGACATGAAGGCTCTCAACAGTTGGGATGATTTTGTTTCCCACTATAGGCCGTTGAGAAGCACTTGTGAGTCGTGTCCCACGGGCTCAACGCCTCGCCTTTAGAGTTATTTTAATCAGGAGACCTCCTGTCATGCCTTTTCACCTCACCAGTGTTTTCGTTCAGGTCTAGGAGTCTGGACCAGGTTTTCAGATATAACACAGCAGTGCTATGCTGTTCATGGTTATCATTTGCATGATGCATTCAAGACTTGAAGTATACTCTGAACAGCAACACAAGCTGAAACCGTGGGTTGTTGCTCATGAGTTAGCCCATGGGTCTAGATTGTGTTTCACTCCAGATACTTTGGGTTCAGGCGCATTTTAGGTGTCACCTAAAAGGGGATAAAAATAGGAAAGCTTTACCCCTTAAGTATTTAATGATTGGAATAATTGATTATTTGCCACTGTAAAAGAGTGAATTTTAGGATTTGCCACTGTATGTGAGACCACATATCATACTCACATCAATGGCAAATAATCAATTACACATGTTTGACAGTGATAAATAATTGAATCTCCCTTTATGATTTCAAGAGGAAATTTGAGTTTAGACAGCTAGAGGTAGGCCCCCCTAGATTGATTCTCTATAAATTTGTGTGATTAGACAGCTAGAGGTAGGTCCCCCTAGATTGATTCTCTATAAATTTGTGTGATCAAATTTGCAACCTAACAAAGCGGGTAAGTGACGGCGTCAAGATGCTGTGCCACTTTGACTAACTATACTATGATTCTGAGTAGAGCTTTCAACACTTGCCAATCTGCTTGCTTGATCCATCTAGTGTCGTCAGTCAGACCGCCACTGATAGATTATCTTAGCTCCCTGCAATTTGTTATCTGACCAACAGCTACTATGAAATCTTTCTTTTTGGCATGGCACTTTCGCGTGAGAACGAAGGGTGGTTACTTATGTGGAAAGATGGCAATCAACTACTAATATTCCCTTTGACAAGACGCTCCCACTTATTCATCTGCCGTCTCAGTTTCATTAAAAAAATCATTCCATGGTGTTTTTGGTTTAGATGAATGCTTTCATATTTCGTAGTTGGTAGAACTAAGGGGGCAAGTAGATGTTGGATGCCCACCCGCTTTTCCCAGCATGTCATCGAGCACCAACCACTAGCCGTTGTTCACAAAATTGGCCCTCTTCTGCTCGGTCGAAGTTTCTTTCAACGCCCAAAAGCTGAGCACTTGCCTCTTGCATTGCATGCCCAGTGCACACTGCACAGTTGACTTATACCTTACCGGTATTGTGGAAACAGGGGGGGAAAAGAGCAAGTTGAAGGACGTTTTCCATCCATTTCTTTACGATGTTTCCTGGACTGGTTATAGAAAAGACACGATGTACTTTTCATACCTGCTTTCAGGTACCAATGGCGGGGCGGGCCTTTTTGGTTTGTTAACAACACGAACCAAACCAAAATTTGGTAACACCAACGAAATCTAATGTCATACGTAGGCAATCTGATGGCGAGGAAATAACTTACTAAAATTTTGGTAACATCAAATTAAAGATTTGGCTTGGCTGCAATCTGAACAACGTTTTTTTTTTGGGCCAAATTTTGGTTTTGTTCAAGTTTTGCCTATGCTAAATTTTAGCGGGAACTGGAAGAGCAGGGGTGTCTCGTCCAATGTACCACCAATCTTGAACGGTGAAGGAAAGCACCATCTTAACTCAATCCATGGATGGCAGACAGGATGGCAACTACAACGTGAACGTTTTGCTCAAATTCGTTTTACTCCGTGTTGGTAGCGTGAAGATTGGTGGTGATGCGCTGGGGCTAGACATCTCTTTTTTCTTACCACCTAGTTTCATCTTTCATGATGAGTAGACAGTAGCCCAGTTTGATTGGACCTAGTAGTAGGGGCTACGCTGCCATGCCATCAACGACCGCGTGCGCTACGGGCAGCAGCGCCGAGATGGATTACTGCTGCTGCTCTCTCTCTCTCTCTCTCTCGTGATTGTCGCAAGGGTAAGTGATTGTAACGAGAGAGATTTCGGCATCGACACGGACGCAAGAAGAGGAAGAAGAAAAGCGATGGGGGATGCATCATGCATGCGCTTCGCGATTGGATTGACCGAAAAGTTGTGGTATCCGTCTAAAGACTAGAGAAAAGCCGTGCGCTTTTCGTTCTTTCTTTTTCCGAGATGGTGGTGCCGTGTTGGAGGTCATGTGCTAGATGTTGCAGCATACAACGTAACGTCGGGAGAATGGAACGGTTCTCGTGGTCGTGGGGGCACGGCTCATGTTGCATGCATCCCAACGCGAGCGAGGCTCCTCCTTTCTTTTCTTTTCTTTTTTTGGATAGGAGGAGTAGACGAAGAATGATGGTGCCTCGCGCGTCGTCATGATCGCTCCGCCGGCCGAGCGCAACGCGTGCCGTGTAGCACTAGATTCCCAAGGCAATGATGTTGGTTTTTTTTTAAAAAAAAAAACATAGTTTTTATTGCGAAATACAGTAATAATACTATTTTTTTTTTACGAAATAATCATCTGTCGCTGAACCGTTGAGTGACTACCCTAAGTCATTCAACGGTTGAGCGACTTGGACACTTGTCGCTCAACAACGTACAATGCATGCCTGCTAGCTGAGCGGATGCACGACAAATCCGCGTGTCGCTCAACTGTTGCGCGATTTGGGCTAGTCGCCCAATAGTCGAGCGACAGATGATTATTCCTTAAAAAAAAAGTAGTATTGTTAATGTATTTCGGAATAAAAACTATGTTATTTTGAAGAAGAAAAAACAATGAAGCTAGACCCAGATCAAGTGTTTTTTTGCGGATGTATGAACAGTACTTGTAGTGTGTTATATCAAACACCATATTAGCAGTGGAACATGCACTACAGCGATTTCACTGTAGTAAACACACACTGTAGCTATTGATATCGGTCTTTTGTTTTTGATCGGACGGTAGAAATCACTATCTAATATTATGTACCGTAGACTCTCTGTATCGATAGCTTTAATAATAACATGTCCTGTAGATCATCTACATTGACGGCCAAATCCACTGGAGCCGGCCCCCCGCATCCGACTCGCTCCCCCCCTCTGATGTCTCGGCGCCCGCCATACTCGGAGCATCAGGACCAGATCGATCGCTACTGCTACCCCTACCGGCCAGGTCTTTTATCTATACACTAGATCACAGCTAGGTCCCAAACGCACGCTTTACTGGCCTGGTGGGCCCCGCGTGCCAGTACGGGACTTAGCCATGGCTGGCAACTACGACAGCTTCTTCTCAAACGGAGGGAGGGAGGAGGACGTGCACCGGCGGTGGTCGGAACGGATGCGACGAGGCTCGGACCGGCTAGCGGCTTGGGATCTCTCTCCCCAACGTAACGGCAACTTTCTTCTCCTCGATCGGACTCGGACCGGCTCGGATGAGTAGGCTAAGTAGAAGCGACCAATTTATAAGCCACGACATCAGGTAGGGGCGCTAGTAGTATTTGTCTAAATGACGCACGCGATCAGCTTTGCAAAGCAAATAACGCGACGTGTCTCCCTCGAGCATTCCTCTGGCTGGCTATTAAATTAGGTAATACCGATACACACAAAATGGCTGTAAGATTTTTTCTCCGTGCATCCCAATTGTTTGTTCCTTGTAAAGCTAAAATAATAATAATAAAAACAATGTGCGCGTCTTAGTTTGCTCCGTTTTTCGTCTGCTGCTAATATCTTCCCCTGTCTCACCGGATCCTCTGCGTTACTGCGAGGAGAGCCGTGCCTACAGCAAAGAGTCTGCTACAATGACACTAATTGTAGCACTATAGTGGCGAAATTCCATGGTAGCACAGCTGCTTAAGCGCTGAACGTGATCCGTTGAATTCTCCAGCCCGACGGTGGTGCAGATGACGTTCATCCTCTGTATTCTCTAACGTAAGAGGATCTCATTCTCAGGGATCACACACTACGAATGTTTTCACTCTACGCACGCACTCCCTCCAAATATGATAGTATCAAGGATGCCATGTCCGTACGTTTACAGTTGCTAATCGAATTCAAAGAGTTTCAAACATGAACAGATTTCAGCATAAACCAACTGCAGTGGCAACTAACAAATTAAAAAAAAATTGAAGTCGTCGGTCAGAAGTCAGAGCACACAGCAGGGCTGAGCTGAGCTGAGATGGCCCAAGTCGTCGTAACTGACGTCTTCCTTACAAACAAGTACTACCATTCACATGACAAAATTAAAATTAAAATTAGAAATAGTAGGAGCCGTTTCAGCTTCCAAACCTACGCTACGTTGCTACTACGCAAACCACGAACAAATCCTCCAAATTCTCACTGATTCTTTTCTCCATTTTTCTATCCCTTTCGGAGTAGTGACAAACATCATACCATCATCGTCGAGATTAACGAAAGGTCAAATCTTTCAGGAAACAAAAAAGAAAGATGAAATGGACGGGGGAAAAATAAAAGAAATTTGCCGGCCAGAGCACGCGAGACAAGCGTCATCGGAACCTACCCATGTCGGCGAGCTTCCGGGAGGTGTTGCGCCCGAATGATGCGGCGCCGCCGGCCGAAAGGTGCCGCCGGTGGCTCTCTCCCAGGGAGGACGGGTCCGGCGGCTGGCATCGCCGGCGGCCGCCGCTGGAGCTGGGACGGACGAGCGGGCTCAGCCACACCGCGAACCCCGAGATCCCGTCGCCGCTGGCGCCCGAGCCGGGCCTGCGCCGGTGATGCCTGGCCGGGGACGGCGAGGGGAACCACCAGCTGCTGCCGCCTGGGGACTCGGGCCCCTCGTCGAATGGTGGCGGCAAGGACGCCGCAGCGGCGGCGTCCGGCCTCCGCTTGCGGCGGACTATGGCCGAGAGCCACGAGGTGGACCGCCGAGGTGAGTCCTTCTTGCTGTCTTCCCGGCCGTGGCGCCCGCCGCCGAAGATCGCCGCCAGGAAGGACCGCCTCCGCACGGCCTTCTTGCTCTCGTCGACGGGCTCGTCAGCGCGGGCGGCGGGGCCGACCTGCGGCGTGCGGAAGAAGAGGAGGTTGGGCTGGTGGTGGGAGGAGGAGGTGGTGGACGACGACGCATACGCGCAGGCGTCGGAGCGCCGGTGCGTGGCGTAGGGCGAGACGGAGCGCGGGAACAAGCCCCTGTGGCCGCGCGGGGGCGAGCTGCCGCAGCTGCTGCAGTCGACGTCGCTGCCCCCGGCCTGGTCGCGCTCGGCGGCGACGGCGAGGAGGCGGTCGCGGAGGCAGGGCGCGCAGACGCCGACGGCGTTCGCGTAGGGGTGGAGCTTGCACCTCATCTCCGGCGCATCACCGCCGGCGAAGCAAACTCTGCAGCAGGTGAGGGGGGAGTCGGTGCAGGATTGATTCGGTTAGCGGTTGGTTGGTTTGGATTTTTCGCGTGGCCTCGGTTCGGTTCGGACGGAGCTGAAGTGTGCAGAGCGTGCAGCTTAGATTTTTCTCGGGGAACGGAATGGAGGAGTGGTTGGGCGGGTTGCCGTAATGGTCGGATGGATTTATTTTGGAGGGAGGACGGCTGGGAAGGGTAACGGTGTGGCAGGGGCAGGGGCAGGGGCAGGACTCCGGACCGGGGCGCAGTCTAGTCTAGTGTCCAGCCTAAATAGGAGTAGTACTCTTCACTGCCGTAGCAAAATACTGACAGTGCTGCGGGTGTTTCTTAAAAAATAAGTTTCTCTTTGCACCATATAATCTTACTGTAGTTTTATTTTCCACAATCCTTAGTAAATCTTTTTACTTTGTATCATCTCTTTTTACTTTTTGTTTCGTTTTGCATCAAGAGAACGTTCTGTCAATAAGAGGGGAACATGGGAGACGTGCAGTGAGCTTACCAACAGTGGGGCACGGTCGGCGAGGTAGCGGCAACCCGAAAAATAAAGAGATCGAGTCGTTTTGCCGTCGCCGCCGTTGCTATGGCCGCCGACGATGCTTCGGCTATTCTACCTGCTTTCGATCTATTTCTTAGCTCCATCTATGCCTCGCTGCCGCCTCCCGCGTTGCCATTCATCGTCGGCAAACACTAAAGAAGGCAACCAAATCTTTACCCTGTGCAAAGCGCAACACATGATAACAAGAAATGATGCAAGTGTAATGGTGGTGCAAAGTGAAACCATATTAAGATTACATAGTCCAAAGTGAAATTTACTCAAGTAAAAAACATTGATAAAGATCTTTAAAAAAAATTCTTTTCAAATCGGATGGTGGAGCGTCAACCAAGTGTATCTTTGGTTGCCCGCACAAGAGGTGAGCAATTTTCTGGTTCTATAGCTGCTTGGAACCCCGGTACATGTACACTTGTGCTCCTTCTGAAGCCCGGTAGGAATTTCACACGAATCAGTTCGATTCATTTCCTGCAGGAACAAGAAAAAAAATTCTATATTCCAAAGAAACCTAAACAGAGGATTTGAACTTCCATCCTAAGCTAGACCCAAATACCTGTGCATCAAAATAGTGATAAGTGCACATTAAGAGTTGTTAGTATATATTAAGATGGATTAAGTGTTAATAAAAGAAAATTAATTGCTGCTAAGTACATCACTCGATCTCATGCATCATCTGTCCCCATCTATTCAGATATCAACTTAACCGGTATCATCTTTTCAGCTAACCAAACAACTGCATCCACACGCCGCGATTTAACCTAGCCAGAATCATCCATTAGGACAGAACACACTGAGCCTCCAGGCAACCAAACATTCCATTTCCAGACCAGTGTGTGCGCTCCTCGTCTCTTGCTTCCCTCAGGAAGAGAATACAAATGCATCCCTGTTTGGAATACGATAGCTTGGATGGGTTTCGTACTTATCTTTCTGCTACGTTCATACGTAAGATTCTACGCTCTGTTTTGGAATACAATAACTTTTTCCGATTTTTACGGGAATTGAACTGTTTACTACGAAATTTCTATAAAACCTCTGCGAAATTCCTGCGTTCAAAAAAAAAAGACAAGGCATTGATTTGTCCTTTCTGCATGAAGTACTGATTCAATGCGTCGAGGTACCTGTACTTGTCCTTTCGCTCTCTTTGCCCGGACGTCCTTGACGGGTTCGTTTTGGGAGTAAATTTGTGTGCTGAACGAGTAGGGCGGTGGCATCTGATACTCTGTTCTAGGTAGGCTCCATGGTCTGCACTCAAGTCAAGCCTCGAAACTGTGGTACGTCTCATAGGCAAGAAGGGCGGCTGCCTGTGCAATTATGCACTGCGGGTGCAATAGCTTGCTGGGAAAAGAATTCCATTACCATTTCTGCAGCAAACACGATACAGGATTATTCAGAATTAGATATCTTGTGGAGAGAAGGAGACGTACCACATTATCATGTTATAGCCGAGCCAAATCAAAGATGTTAGTGCCGTAGCATCGAGCTACACTGACGCAGTCGGGGAAGGCTTGAACCCAGCCAGGAGGAGGACATGGACGCGACGATACACGCCGACGTTTCCTTTCCGACGTGCGTCCAATTGGGTATTGGCCCGTCCCATGTAGCACTGCACCTGATTTGCCCGTAGTCAGAGTCAGTATGCAACAGGAGCTGACGCGAACAATTCAATATTCAGCGGCGACACGCGCCAGCGGATGGCCGGAAGACGCCGACAGATCGTCCCTGCGCACCGGCAACGCAACACGACATGGCAACAGCGACATGCCGATTCCATTCCAGATTTTCCCGTGCCCTCCTACCCATATCTGCTGCACTTCTGCAGGGGTCATCGTCTCCCTGGAAGCGTGTGGTGTGGGCATCGCTCGTGCCCGGCGTTTCAGCTGCTGATCGTTTAGCTCGTCCGGGACAATCAAGGCCAGCACTAACTATACTGCTCCTGTCATAAGATTGCATGTGCAGTGCAATAGCTATATTTTGACCGAACGCTTTCCAAAACATCGAGTATTTATGAATGAGAGAACACTAATTGCCAGCAGGCAACGGCTACCGACCCTCACCTGCTTCTAAAGTCCAAGGGGCGGTCTTGGAGATTGTTCAGACATTACCATCGTGACTGCGACACATAGCATAACCAATTACTCCCACTACTGGCAGTATCAATTAATATGGGCCGGGAAATCTTGTTCTGCTGCTATGAATCGGCGCCAATATCAGTTTGGTGCTACTGCTCTATACACGGACAGTCGGACCAACCAATGATCCATGGACCATGGAGACGTACAAGTACTTTTAATGGACTGCAACTCTCTGTTAGTAGAGAATTAGACCGGCTCAAGGGCTATTTAAAAGCAGCTCGGTTCTGACTAGGAGACCAAAGGGGAAAACGAATTAACCGGGAACAGTTGTTTGCATCCTGTCTTGTCACCGGTGATGCTTTTCTTAGCATGAATATGTCCAATCAGATGAAGATACACCGCAATTTTCATTATCAGGACATCACAAAGGAACTGAGACTCGCTCACTTGGCGTGGGGCGGCGTGCCCCCAGCCCACCCGTGTTGAGCCCTGGAACTGCTTACCTGTAGCTGATTTTACTAATTAAAATCAGGGAAGATAAGCATCCCTTAAATAAATAAAAAAAAGACATCACAAGATAACTCATGCATTTGGTGTTTTGTTCTACAACATAAATCGGTTCTATCCCCCCTCCCCGCCCGTAGGAATTCAAACCGGGTTCAAAAAAATTGGTTTTCTTGATTTTGTAAAAAAAATCGAATTTCCTTGTATTTTATTTGAATTTGATTTTTTTACAAATTTAAAATCCAAAAAATGAAGAAAAAAAATGAAAATTTCGGCTGAACCGCCCCCCAAAAAAAAAAACTGTTCTATTCAGGGTACTCATCAAAGATTAACAGGAAAGAAAAAAATAGTTCTAGAAAAGCGTGAAAATTCAAAATAGTTCGAAAATTCATTTAACTGGGAACAGTTGTTTGCATCCTGTCTTGTCACCAGTGATGCTTTTCTTAGCATGAATATATCCAATCAGATGAAGATACACCGCATTTTTCATTATCAGGACATCACAAGATAAGTCATGCATTTCGTGTTTTGTTCTAGAACATAGTTCCGAATTCCGGCCAAAAATCGGAAATTTTGGTTCTATCACCTCCTCTCCGTAGGAATTCAAACCGGGTTCAAAAAAATCGGTTTGCTTGAATTTAAAAAAAAAACGAATTCGCTTGGATTTTGTTTGAATTAGATTATTAAATTTAAAATCCGGAAATGTTATAAAAAATTGAAGCCCAAAAAATCCGATTTCCCCGAAGTGGCACTCATCAAAGATTAACAGGAAAGAAAAAACAATAGTTCTAGAAAGCGTGAAATCTGCTAATACTAGGTCAGGAGTCACCAAAAAGAACCGAAGGTCAGTTCAACACAGCGTAATGCAGACTCAAGTTTGATGAAGGTAAGTAAATGACAAAAAAACATGTATGATTTGTATCCTGTTGAACCAATGCAGGCAGGGCAAAGGAACCAGCAATTATTTGACCAAAGCTTATGAATCATCTTACCTGATCCCTCTTTTGGATGGTTCTACCGGATACATCTTAAGTCTTAGCAATGGAAAATGGTATCAATAGCAAACTATCTGACGGCAGACGGATCTTGCAGGTCGAGTTACGCCAAGAATGTTCAAACGCAGTACCAGACTACCGGTATTATTTATTGGGGGCATTTATTAGGGCAATTCATTATATGCCACTGGATAGCTTTGGATCTTCACAATATGTCATTGGTGTCTTACTAACATATAGGTCCTGGGTCTACATGTCAACCTCACAATAAGTGGTATATTGTGAATCATGTAGTTATACAGTGGTACATTGTAAATTTTCTCTAATTTATTGGGCTGCTCTTATCCATTTGTTGTCTCGCAATCCTCAAAATAAAAGGCCTCAAAACGAAAGCACTATGAAAGGGTAGACCACCAAATAACCATCCTGGCCTAGGGATGGCAATGGGGTCTCATTCCCCGTTTTCTGACGGGGAATTCACCCATTAAGAATTGGGGTTAGGGCTATTCCTCCCCACACGATGATGCTAATATACAAATACAATTCCCCATCGGTGAAGCGCGGCCAGGGTAATTCCCCTACTCCACATCCCCGCTACCCGCATGGGCCCCCGATAACCCTATGACATGTGGGTCACTAGCCCACTACCGCGTTATTTAAATCTTTAAGGGTTTGCTTGCTTATTTGCTTCAGAGTTGAAACACCATCTTTAAGAATATTGTTGGAATTCTTCATTTGGGACACTGATAAGCATTGTTTAAATCATTTGAAACATTCATTCTGTTGTCTCTATGCGCGTCTGTGTAGAAGAGGTTGGAGATCTAATTTTCGGGTCTGGATCCTCGTGAGGCCTCGACAACCCGATATGGACGGAGAACGGAGAAGAATAGCATCCCAAGACAGGGACGGAGACGAAGAACATGAATTTTTTCTTTTCTTGATGACAGATATGTTCCACCATTCTCCGCCGAAGAATGGCCCGTTGCCAGCCCTATCCTGGCCTAACTACACAGTAGTACTAGCAGCTAACGATACAAATCCTGCCCTTCAAGATTGAATACGCAAGTCATGCTGTGAACTACATATTTAAACGGCAAGTTGCATAGACTAGTATTTTAATTAGAAAATCAGGAGAGAGAGAGAAAGCACAATGGTCAGAGAGTCTAACCAATACAGTCTGAACAGCGTAGAGACGAGGTAGGGGGTTGACAATCAATATATGCATCCTACACAATCTAAAAGCGCCAGGAAACATCATTCTTTTTTTTTAATGAAACCCGCAGGATGGTTGCCCGTTATATTAATAGAGAAGAAGCGAAGCGAATTCATAAGGAACCAGAGTTAGGACAACAAGACCTTAATTGCAAAGTACTAAAACACTCCAAAGACTTAGCCCCCGCTAGGAACCAAGCTCTACCCTCTGTGGATATCATGGGGATATGCTCACGATCTTAATGTGATGGTACAATTGGCAATAGCTCTTTGGGTTTGTCGAAACGATCGTTTTCGGTTTTGTTGAAATCCTATTTTCAGCAAGTGTCAGGATAATCGGTAGTACCGGCGTGTAATGCGCGGTACTACCGCTGATCTTGATAGTACCGCTTGTGTTTGACTGGTAGTACTGCTGGTCGGTATTACCGCAAGCAAAGCGGTATGGTTTTTCCGAGCGAGTGTATTTTGTGTTTTGGATTTCTCGAGGAGCGGTAGTACTGCGCTTTGGTTGCTTGGTAGTACCGCGTGATTTTAACGAACGACCGCGTGTGTGAGCGGTATGGTTTTCCCGAACAAGTGTTTTTGAAAGTTTTGGATTTCCTTGAGGTGCAGATGCGACCAAGAAGTATAGAGTCGCGAGATTATCATGATCTTGATAGTACCGCCATAACATGGCGGTAATACCGATTTGGTTTCGAGTTTCGCTTAACTTGGAGAATTGTTTTTGGGTTATGTCATTTCCATGTTTGTTAATGCATATATGTTGCATATTGCATGTTTTGAGCTAACGTGGGTCAAGTTGTGAAGAACTTGTTCCGGAGATTTATTTCTTGGTCTATTGTTTGTCAGGTGGCTTGCAGTCAATAACGGTCAATCGGCGAGGAGGATCGGGACTAAGCTAGGAGAGCCGAGGTCCGAACGATCATGGATACCGGTGAGGTCGGTGACTCAAGCATGGCACGAATGGGCGAGGTGGATCGAATCGGCGATGTATCTGTTGGTTGGATCAAGCGGCGGGTCGATCAAGTGCCTTGGAGGTTCCGATGGGATTCGGACAGAGAGACTTGCCGATATGATGAGAGCCGTTGATCAACCTACACGTATGAGCAAAGCGATTGCTTTGACAGGATTGGACTCGGTCCATGGAGAAGGATCGAGAAAGGGTATTTTGGTAATTTCACCAAATACCACCTTGGTGACCTAATGCCAACCCGCGGCGCAAGACGGTGCGTCAAGAGGTGGTTTAGGTCAAGAAAAGTGAAGACGGCGCTTTAAAATGCGTGCGTGTGTGTCCGCTTATTATTGGGCCTAACGGAGCCCATTAGGGTTAAGTCTTCTAGAAGCTCTAGGCCTCATATAAATAGAGAGGGTGTTGTTCACAGCAGCCCAAGCACTTCATTTGCAAACCCTAATTTGGTTTTTAGGGTTTAGGGAAGAAAAGAGAGGCATAGGCTCTAGAGAGATGGATTGATGTGTATGCTCTTGGATGGAGCTCTTGTCCTCCTTGAGGAGTGGTCAGAATCAAAGAACATCATGAATCAATCTATGGATGTTCTTCCAAAGATGAGCTCCCTCTTGTGTTCTTCCTTCTCTTTTGATGATTTTGGGTGCTTCCTTGATCCATTGGTTTTTGTTGTTCTTGTGCACTCTTACTCCTTGCTGTGACATGTGGGAATGTATCTAAGGTCACCTAGATCATCAATCTCCCACGAGCAAGAGTTGGATCAAGTTTTTCGCTTTGCTCGGTTCATTGCCCTCCTTAGGTAAAACTGAAAAAGATCGAAACTTTGACGAGATCTGGACGATCGCCACTTGGAATAGGTTCCTAATACCCATAGGAAGGTGTGTTCCAAATTTGGTGGAGTTTGGCCTTACGGTTTAAAAGTTACGTCGATTTTCGATTTTGTTTTCAGTCGTTTCGTTCATCGTCAGACAATCGGTAGTACTGCGACTTTTGCTCGAGGTAGTACTGCATGATGCGGTAGTATCAAGACATTTGCTCATGATAGTACTGCGATGATGCGGTAGTACCACACTTACAACAGTGGTAGTACCTTTGTCCCTGATTTTTCAGGATTTCTTCAGGGAGTTTGCTGCTATGCTTTGAGGGTTTAGGAGTGGATTCATTCAAGTCTTCCAATGTGCTTAAGCATTCATCTTCATAGCTCTCATAGCTATTGGAGTGATTTGCGATTTGCGAGTTGAATCCATTATCTTTGCAAAAAAGATTTGGTGCTCCTATTCACCCCCCCCTCTAGTCGCCTTTCCGGTCCTACACCCTCCTCCTTAATCTTAGCTATAAGGTCAAGAAGCGTTGTTGCTTTATTGTTGAAAGTTCTCGCGTTTCTGTCCTTCCAAATCTCCCAAGATATTAAGATGATGGTCGTCGTCCTGATCTTCCTAAGGGAACCTGACGCCTTTGCCACGTTGGACCACCAAGCAAGGATGTTCGTGCAAGGTGGCCAAGTGAAAGGTTGAAGACTTTCAGATCCTGTCCAGTCCGCCATGTGTTTCCAAATATGACATGAGAAGCGACATTGTGCCAAAAGGTGCAAGGCAGATTCTGGGGTGTGTCTGTAGAGAGGGCAAAAACGATGATTTGACCACCCCCTTACTTCAAGCTTGTTCGAGGTCCAAAGTTTATTTTGAATTGCTAACCAAGCGAAGAATTTCTCCTTCGGAGGGGCTTGGGTTTGCTAGATTAAAAGTTTGAAATTGGTCGCTAAGGAACCCAAAAAATGTAAGGCATAGGCGGATCTTGAGGAGTAGGTTCCGGTCTGACTTTGCTTCCATGAAATTTCGTCGGGGATGCCTTAAATCAATTGGATTTGGTTGATTTTGATCCACAGATGCACGAATTTATCGATGTGAGGGATTGAGAATCCTATGGAGATGTTGATGTCCTGCACCCATCGCCCGTTCTGTAAGGCCGAGAAGACAGTCTGTTTTTTGCGGAAAGAAGATGCGAAGATCAAAGGAGCTACGTCTTTGGGGGCCTCTCCGAACAACCAGGCCGAATATAAGAATTTAGCCATTTTACCATCCCCAAGGGATATCCTTGTTGCCGCCGCAAAGAAATTACGATCCAAGTCGTGACAAGGGATTTCCATGCCAACCCAGGGTTTAGACGGGTTCTTCCACTCTTGCCAAAGCCAGCGCAATCTGATTGCCGAGGAGAATTGCGGCAGACTAAGGATGCCCAAACACGAAATTGCGGCAGACTAAGAATCAGTGAGAATTTGGAGGATTTGTTCGTGGTTTGCGCAGTAGCAACGTAGCGTAGGTTTGGAAGTTGAAACGGTTCCTACTATTTCTAATTTTAATTTTAATTTTAATTTTGTCATGTGAATGGTAGTACTTGTTCGTAAGGAATACGTCAATTACGACGACTTGGTCCATCTCGGCTCAAATCGGCCTGTGTGTGCTCGACTTCCGACCTCGACTTCAATTTTTTATTTGTTAGTTGCCACTGCAGCTTGGTTTCTGCTGAAATCTGCTCATGTTTGAAACTCTTTGAATTCGATTAGCAATCGTAACGCATTTTACATGGCATCCTTGATACTATCATCTTTGGAGGAGTGCGTGCGTAGAGTGAAAACATTCGTAGTGTGTGATCCCTGAGAATGAGATCCTCTTACGTTAGAGAATACAACGGATGAATGTCATCTGCACCACCGTCGGGCTGGAATTCAACGGATCACGTTCAGCGCTAAAGTATTTGTGCTACAATGAAATTCCGCCACTATAGTGCTACAATTAGTGCCATTGTAGCAGACTCTTTGCTGTAGGCACGACTTTCTTCACAGTAACGCAAAGGATCCGGTGAGACAGGGGAAGATATTAGCAGCAGACGAAAAACGGAGCAAACTAAGGCTGCTCCTAGTGCTCCACCTTGGCTGGTATCTTAAGCCTGCTATGTAGAAAAAATGATGATGTGGCATCATAGTTAATGAAGACAGATGGTACTCTAGTATCTAATCTGGATACCGGTTCGGTCTCGAAATCCAACGCATAAAATTTATTGTGATCGATCCTCTGCATTGGTAAGATCATACATGTATTGCTTTAGTACATGCCACAAATATGCCACAATGCTCAAATACTAGTAAAGATCATGGATGCAATTAAATAAAACAGTATAAGATACTACACCATAAGAAACCATGTATTGGGAAGATAGTATCCTAACACTCCTCGTGCACTAAAGAAACTGCACTAAAATACTGTCCATTGGAAGCAACCTAAGACGCACACATTGTTATTATTATTATTTTAGCTTTACGAGGAACAAACAATTGGGACGCACGGAGAAAGAATCTTACGGTCATTTTGTGTGTATCGGTATTACCTAATTTAATAGCCAGAGGAATGCTCAAGGGAGACACGTCACTCGGAATGTGGCTGTCTTCTACTATGCTTGTACATTGATCTTCATAGCTCTCATAGCTATTGGAGTGAAAATTGTGTTGAATTAAATCAAGGTGAAAAAGAGACCGTTCTCCTATTCACCCCCCTCTAGTCGTATTTTCGGTCCAACAAGTGGTATCAGAGCCCGGTTAGTTCAATCTTGATCTTAACCGGTCACTGAACTTGACGATGGAGAAGTACTCCACCAAACTGTATATCTTCGATGGGCTCGACTATGCCTATTGGAAGAATCGCATGCGTGTTTTTCTTCAGAGTAAAGGTCAAGCCATATGGGAGGTTGTTTGAGCCCCGCTCGTTTTGCCCGAGGTTGCTACGTCGGCTTTAGCAGCCCTCTTGGCTAACAACTATAAAACAAAAAAATATCCTATATGTTGGGCTTGGTAGACAGGAGTATGACATGATTTGTAATCTCGAGACCGCGCATGAGATTTGGCACACCCTCGAAACCTACCATGAGGGTTCGTCCCAAATTAAGCAAGTACGCCAGACGGTCTTCAAGCGAGAATACAACAAAGTTCGAGATGCGTCCTGGCGAAAGCATCGACGATGTATTTACTTGTTTTAACAAGGTGATTAATCAGTTGAGAGAAGTAGACATCGAGTATTCTCAATTTGAGAATGCCACCCACCTCTTGGCTGCAATCAACACCAAGGAGTGGGAGATGAAGGCTACTGCCATTGAGGAGAATGTCAATATCTCTAATATCTCTTTGGAGTTGCTCTATAGCAAGCTCAAGACTCATGAGATCAAGAGAGTTAGTTATCCTAAGAAAGAGAACATGGCTTTGGTGGTTAGCCCTCTTAAAATAACTTTTGATGATTATTCTGAATCTTCTTCTGGATTTTCACTTGCCTGTTTATCTGCAATCCATGAAGAAGAACTTGGGAGTATTCCTGAGGCTGAGTTAGCCCTTTTAGCCAAAAAATTCACACGAGCCTATAACAATGTGGGAAACAAGAAGAGAGGCAGCCCTGTGATATGCTATGAGTGTGGAGAGCTCTACCATATCCGGACAAACTGCCCCAAGCTAAAAGGGAAGAGCAACCACAAGGAGGACAAGGCAGCTTGGAGGAAGCCTCAAGCGAACAAGTCCAAGTTTGATGCTATCAAGCTCATGAAGTCCGCTCACCGGGTCCTTGCCGCTTTTGGAGAGCAATCCATGAGCGATGTGAACTCCAGGAGCAAGGAGGACAAGGAGGAGGAGCTCCCTCAAGACAAGAAGAAAGGGAAGGCCAAAGACTTCATCGGCATGTACATCATGGCCGACTCCGTCAGCAATGATGACATCGATGAGGTACCTCCATCTTATGAAGTTTTCTCTGTTAGATGTGATACTATCTTTGAGCAACTGCTTCGCCATGATAAGACGATAGAGTTCACTATGGCTACTAATAAGGACTTAGAGTCACAAGTTGATAATCTCACACTAAAACTTGTGAATGCTGAGAATCTTGATGCTGATGAATGTTCATCTTGCCATGCTTTACACTTTGAACTTGCTAAATTGCAAACTGCTCATAATGTTGCCTTGCACCAACTAGAAAAATGCTAGGACTGAGTTAATTAAAGTTAAATCTGCTCCATATGAAAAATGCTTAGAATATAACAATTTGGTCGTTTCTAATAAGGCTGAGTCTAGCACTTGCTCTTTCTGCTTAGAACGTGAACATGAAGTAAAAGACATAATAGAATCAGTTAGAGCTAAGTATGCCAAGCATAAGGACAAAATTAATTCTGCTACCTGTGCTTTATGTGAAGGTCTTAAGCTTGAAGTTGCTATTTATAAGGAGAAGCATGCTAGAGCAATTAAGGCTAAAACTTGTGAATCATGTATTAACCTTAGAAAAGAGAATGCCTATCTTAAGGATACATTAGAAAAATTCTCTAAGAGTGAGAAACATTTGAACATGATTCTTGACAAGTCCAAAATTCCTTATAAGAAGTAAGTGTTAGGATATAACTTTGCCCAAGACAAGTCCAAGCCAAATGCCATTCAAGTTTTGGAAAATGGCTTAGTTGAGTTCAATACCCAACCTGCAAAAACTATTTTCAAATCTGCAAGTTTTGCCCAACTATCTTTTGAGCCAAAAGGTGCTTCTCCCAGTGGTACCAAATACCATTGCACCTATTGCAAGAAGGATGTGTATTTGCTTGAATTTTGTTGGCGTAGGTTGAAAAATGTTAGGAGAAATCTTGCTAGAATTTCATCTCATCAACCTAGAGCTTTCATGAGACACGGTCACCTAGAAAAGAAGAAACCTGGACTAGGATTTGTTTTACATGCTCATCGTTATCATGTTCCTAGACAGGATGCATCTCATGTTCGTGTAACCATTGCTCATGATAGAACCTCAAGTAGGATCAATGTTAGCAATTCTGCTTTACATACTGCTCGCAGACATGTGTCACAGTACTGGGTTCCCAAGTTTTGTTTAACTAACCCCAGTATTGAGATACATCGATCTTCTGTGTCTTGATTTTCAGGATCGCCGCGGAAGGGGGAAGAACACGTGGTTCGTCGACTCTGGCTGTTCACGCCATATGACCGGAGACTCAAGGTGCTTCACCTCGTTCACGCGGTCGACGGGTGATGACTTCATCACCTTTGGAGATGATACACAAGGGCGGATTGAAGGAACATGATCGATCAGGGTGAACGACAAATTCATCCTGAAGGACGTCGCTCTTGTGGACAAGCTAAAGTGCAACCTACTTTTTGTCTCGCAGCTTCTTGATGATGGCTATGGGACTATATTTAAGAAAAATGCTTGTTGTGTGCTTGATTCAGCTGGTGAGCTTGTTTTTGGGATTTCTAAAGTTGGTAGAATCTTTGGAGCTGAGTTTTCTGAATCTCTTGCTGGATCACTCAAGTGTTTGATTGCATTTTTTTCTGAGTTCTAGCTTTGGCACCGTCGTTTGAGGCACATTGATTTTGATCATCTGACGCAAGTTAGCAGCTTTGATCTCATGAGAGGTTTACCCAAACTCAAAGCCGTCAAAGGTACTGTGAAAAAAATATCTGTATTTGATCATACGCTAGATGGCAATCTGTCCAGTGCTCACTAACTTTTACGCAATAATAACTTGACCAAGGAATTTACAAGGCAAGGAGAATGATTGTGATGCCGACCGAAGAAAGGACTAGGGGTGATTGGATTTGGGAAATGTGTGCCCAGCCAAAATAAGAGAAGAGCAAACCATATCGATCGAGGGGTTGTTTGGTTCTTGACCCTAATGAATCAAACCAAAATTTGGTATAGTCAAAATTTGGACAATTTTTTTTAATCAAAATGAATGTTGTTTGAATTGCGGCCAAGCCAAATTTTGACGCTACCAAAATTTTGGTGAGCGATTTCCTCACCCTTGAATTGCCCACGTGTAACATTGAATTTCGTTGGTGTTACTAATTTTTTGTCGGCAGTACCAAATATTGGTAGCAAACCAAAATATAGCCAATTTTCACTACCGTTACCAAAATTTAATTTAATTTATGTTGGTAGCCAACCAAACAGGTCCTCTGTTAGGGCTTGTTTGGTTGGTGCCTTGGATTCTATGACTGAGAAAAAGTGGTGCCTGGAGGTAGCCTGAAAAGTAGATGATTTTTGCCTGGTCACGCAAACCTGAAAATGAGTTATTTGGTTAGAAGTCTGTGCCTGAAACTGGTGAATAAAAAATAGAACGTTGGATCAAACAATTAATGGTGGATAGAACTGCTTGGGAGGCCTGGCTCCCAGGTGCTCAATTTCCACGCCTGAGCGCCAGGCAGGAAAACAAACACCGAAAGGACACGTTCCAGGGTACTATGCCGGCAGGCAAGTCTTTCCCTGGCTCAGAAGCAACCAGATCCTTAGGGCCTGTTTGCTTCTAAGCCTGGTGGCTTTCTGTCTGCCAGGAACAGCGCCTGTTCATTGTTTGCTTGCCTCCCAGGCCGCTCAACAAGCTCAGGCATAGGAAATGGAGGCCTGGGAGCCAGGCCTCCTAGGCTCCTCGTTGCTTCTCGATCCACCGTTCATACCTTCGATCTAACGGTCTATTTTTTATTCATCAATTTCAGGCACATGTTTCCAACTAAATAACCCATCTTCAGATTTGTCTAGCCAGACAAAAATCATCTACTTTTTATGCTACCTCCAGACACCACTTTTTATCAGACACAACTCTCAGACTCTAAACCAAACAAGCCCTTAGTCTCTAGTATTACCGCTTGGATACCTACCCTATGATTTACCCAGGTGAAAAATGTATCGGTGATTTGACTGGACACTTGCAATGCGGATTCTTGTACGTTTTAGTTCTTGTAGCACCAGTCCTTGTTGAAATCAGAAGGAAACTCTCTAAAGTAAGAAATCAGAAGGAAACAATCGCGTCGCACACGCGGAAGCCGAGAGTTCGACGTGGAAGCCGCCGCCGACGTGTTGGTATACGCCGGCGCGACATGCCGTGCTGCGGCGGTGCCGGTGCGGCCTAGGAGAGCCAGCGCGATCGCCGGCGGTTTATTCACAGGCGAAGGCGGAACTGGTGAATGCGTGCGCGACCTAACCATATGGCGCGCCGCCGCCGATTGGGGAGCCGACTCGCCGGCGGTGGGTGGCGGGTGTTAGCGGAGGCCTTGCCAACCCACTGACACTGAGGACCATCTATCCAGCCCGGCCCATTAGTTGGTGAAAGTATTTTTCTTCTTTTGGAGAGTCGTCTAAGGGTTTTGGCCTCCAGAAATCGTCACAACGCTCACTCCCCCCGCGCCGCCTCCTCCCCGACTCCGATCGGACCCTTCTAGAACCTTCCGAGCAGAGCGCGCTGCTGCGCGTAGTAGGCGGCGGCGGCCATGGCGCTGGCCTTCGACGAGTTCGGACGGCCGTTCATCATCCTCAGGGAGCAGGATAAGAAGTCGCGCCTGCGGGGGCTTGATGCGCAGAAGGCCAACATCGCCGCCGGCAAGGCCGTCGCGCGCATACTCCGCACCTCCCTCGGTCCCAAGGGCATGGACAAGATGCTCCAGTCCCCCGACGGCGACGTCACCATCAGTAACCACCCGCCAACTCCCACACTCCCCTCTCTCTCTCTCTCTTCGCTTCGCTTCCTGATGTAGCTTACTTCGCGGGTGGGCTGCTTCCATGGGATCTGGCCCTTGCATCGCTTGCTCTCAGGATTAGGGTTTTTGGGCGAGCAGCATAGCATGTAGGGGTCTGTCTTGAGATCTATGTCTGTGGGGTTGTTGCATCTATTGGAAAGGGCTTTGATTTGATTGCCTAGGGAAGGGAAGGATGCATTTTTCTAGCTAGTGTACTGACATCTTAGAATAGTTTGTGTGAGGTGGAAATTTTAGCTGCCATTTCCGCAATGCAGTTACTGCACTGAACTAGTGATTTCCAGTGAAGCGAACCAACCATTTACTGCTGCAATGGTGAGGCCAGGTGCCCCTGGAGTTTAGCGTTGGTGAAATGGATCGCTGTGAATATGCCGTATGGATACGGGGATCTGACCTCCGGGTTTGTGATTTTAATAGTTGATTTTGCGGTTACTTGTGTAAATTATGTAGAGTGTTTCTTCTTGATTCCTCTATTGTTTCGTTTACTGAATGAATGCATTACCTTATGAATTGTCAGCAAATGATGGGGCAACGATCCTGGAGCAAATGGATGTTGACAACCAGATTGCGAAGCTGATGGTGGAGCTATCCCGCAGTCAAGACTATGAAATTGGGGATGGTACCACCGGGGTGGTCGTCATGGCTGGGTCGCTCCTAGAACAAGCTGAGAAACTGCTAGAGCATGGTATTCACCCGATAAGGATTGCCGAAGGTTATGAGATGGCCTCAAGGATAGCTTTTGATCACCTTGAACGCATCTCCCAAAAGTTTGAGTTCAGTGCTACAAATATAGAGCCCTTGGTGCAGACTTGCATGACAACTCTGTCCTCAAAGATGTAAGTCGTAATATATTCTTTTTAACTTATCTACTTTTTGATACAAGCCCTGTATTAGTCAGATCTGTGTGTTGGTTAGAACTGGATTTCGTATCTATCATGAATAGTCTCTCAGAGGAACATAAGGACAATTTTCACTTGTTTTTTTTTGTTGCAAACAAGTTCTGATGTCATTTTGGTTCATAAT
Organism: Phyllostachys edulis; assembly: GCA_036346405.1. NCBI lineage: Eukaryota > Viridiplantae > Streptophyta > Magnoliopsida > Poales > Poaceae > Phyllostachys > Phyllostachys edulis. The sequence goes on along the minus strand of JAYEVD010000816.1, from coordinate 108,542 downwards.
CCTTGGCATTTGGCAGTTTTCTGAAGTTTTGATTATGCAATTTGTGTGTCTTGCACGGCCTTTTTCTGTAATCTCTTTTGTCAGGTAAGGGTGATTTGCCATGCAACTTTTCAGTGTTGTGTCCCCTTAAAGCTGAGCTGACCTAACATATTAATAGTTGAAGATTCCATTGATTCTCACATGCTATGATTCCTTGATTCATATGTATAATAACCTTTCAACCTCAAGGTCTATGTGCCTCAGTGCCTGGGATGTTGGTCTCTTATTTTGCTTCCCATAAACTCATTTTGGTTTCTAACGGAAACAGTACCTTATCTTCCTTTTACAATAATATTAATTCTAAAATTCCACAATTAGCATGGGACTTATTTGCAGACAATGTTTTGATTTACCAGGAAATATACTTGTTACAGCCTTAAAAGTATTTCTTTTATGGGTAGATTCTATGTAGTTTTTTAATCGCTTGTCTGATTGGATCCATTTTTCTTATTCTGCAGTGTTAACCGTTGTAAGCGGATGCTGGCAGAAATTGCTGTCAAGGCAGTTCTTGCAGTTGCAGATTTGGAAAGGAAAGATGTAAACTTGGATTTGATTAAAGTAGAAGGCAAGGTTGGTGGGAAGCTAGAGGACACTGAGCTAATATACGGAATTGTTGTTGACAAAGATATGAGCCACCCACAAATGCCGAAGAGAATTGAGGATGCTAAGATTGCCATCCTGACCTGCCCATTTGAGCCCCCGAAGCCTAAGACAAAGCATAAGGTTGACATTGACACTGTAGAGAAATTCCAGACACTGCGTGAGCAAGAGCAGAAATACTTTGATGAAATGGTTCAGAAATGCAAGGTAAAAGGCTGCATAACATAAATTATTATTTTTATACTAGGGTAAAGCTGTATTCTTTATGCGTTGGTGGTAGTGTTTCGTCCTACCTATTTATCATATTGACCTGGATGCAAGTGATCGTTAGAATACTTTACTATGTTATTGAAATATTGAATCAATTTTCCTTTGTTTCCCTTGGGCTTCTCTTACTCCTAAGTGCCACAATAAATGTTGAAAGACTTCCTACATCTATCAATGTACGTGTTATGGCCTTATGGGTGTATGAAGTGTATTCACTTTGCTCCATCATTCTGTGTGCTTTTTATTTGCTCGGTAATTCAGTCTATATATATTTCTTTGTAGGATGTTGGTGCAACCCTAGTTATTTGCCAATGGGGCTTTGATGATGAAGCCAACCATTTGCTGATGCATAGAAATCTGCCTGCTGTCAGATGGGTTGGTGGTGTTGAATTGGAATTGATTGCCATAGCTACAGGTCCATATGGATATTTCTCTGTGTGTCTCTGAATGGCTTGTAAAGGCTAAAGACAGTACCTAACATTTGAAAACTGACTGCAGGGGGGCGAATTGTTCCAAGATTCCAAGAGTTGAATCCTGAAAAGCTTGGGAAGGTATAAATGTTCTGTATACTTTTTTTTTCACGGTCATGAGGGATATGCATGCATTGGTGGAGACTGGTGTTCAGTTGTCCAATTTTGGAGCCCTGAGTATGTGAATTGAAAGTGGCTGAGACGAGAGAGCATATGTGGAGGCCAGGGATGACCTTGATATGATATTTTTTGTGCATATATACTTGGTAATCGTTTCTAACAGTAAGTGTATCAAGCAAATTTATTAGTTACACGGACAATATATACTTGTTTATTGGATTTTCTCTTACTTCAACTGGCCGTATGTGGGTTTGTTAGGGTGACCTGATTGACCATTGGAGTATTGGACAATAAACTGAACATTAAACCATTTTTCTCTCTATTCTTGGTAGTTTAGTAGGGCCGGCAGCCCGGCACCTTTTCTCTCTGGCGTAGTCATGTTGTCTTCATTGCCTCGCAAAGAAAACATGTTGTCTTCAACACCATGCGATCTATTCACATTTTTGAACTGTAAAATATTCGTTGTTTATATGGTTGGCTATGCATGAAATCATTTTAATTGTATAATTAGTAGCTCACATGTCATGTTTATTTGCATGCTCTGCTTAAACAGGCTGGGTTAGTTAGAGAGAAGTCATTTGGAACAACAAAAGATCGGATGCTTTACATTGAGCGGTGTGCAAATTCCAGAGCTGTAACTATCTTCATTCGTGGTGGTATGTTCTGATGTATATGTCTCTTACTTCATGTTTGCATATACATGTCTTCATATCCTTTGTTGGGTCATGCATGTTTTTTACTTCTACCCCAACATAGGCAAATCTGACTTAGAGACACTTCGCACTGCATAAAGTGGAAGTGATTGTGTAAGTGTTGGCAGTATACAGCTATATGGTGGTTTTACCATTTTGCATTGAATTTTTGAATCAAATACCAACTTGCATAATTGTAGATAATAATTGGGCATGTGTAATTCACATTTGATCGTACCAATTGTGCGATGAAATATTGAAATATATGAGAATACAATATTGTAACTTTCAGAACAAGAAACTTACAGTTACTATTTAGTTGTATGTTGCATTTACTTGTAGAATTGTAGGATTCTAAGACCTCATACTGCGATTTTAACTACCTAAGCAGCAGCAGCCCCAGCTGCTAGCTAAAAACAATGAAAAGCAGCAAGACACTATGAACATAATGGACGGTCATGTCTAGCGTCGATTTTTAAATATTAATTCATACATCCCATGATAAAGACTAACTGCTGCTTTCCAGGCAACAAAATGATGATTGAGGAGACCAAGCGAAGTCTTCATGATGCTCTTTGTGTGGCAAGGAATCTGATTAGCAATAACTCCATTGTTTATGGTGGTGGCTCAGCTGAGATATCTTGCTCAATTGCTGTCGAAGCTGCTGCAGATCGACATCCTGGAGTTGAGCAGGTAATTGTTGAATTTGGACATTAAATTGCAATAAGATGCAATTTGTATGTTCTGATTGTGTTTCTTTGTACTTGTAGTATGCTATCAGGTCGTTTGCTGACGCGTTGGATGGAATTCCACTAGCCTTAGCTGAAAACAGTGGTTTGCCACCTATTGATACGTTGACTGCGGTAAAATCTCAACAAGTTAAGGTATTGTGTTTCTATATTTCATTTACCTTCATTCTGTTGTTTTAATACAAGTTGTGAGTTGTGGACTATATCTCATCTTAGCTGTTGATGCAATGCAACGTCTGGAACCCTGTACTTGTTAGTCAGATCAGCGTGCCTAAATCCTAGTGTGTGTTGGGCTTGAGATAAAATTGGCTTCATATGTCACTTGGGCAACCCAATAAGTGCATCTGCTTGTACAGTCCTACAATATACTACTTATGTGGTCAATGCAGTACATTTTATATGATGATTTTGAGCTCTTTGTAGCGCTATATAGTATTATTGCTGTTTCATTTCTTCCTTTTGAATCATGTTTTGCATTTGAAGTAACATGAGATTTCTGACCACCTTCGCAGGAGAGCAATCCCCATTGTGGCATTGACTGCAATGACGTTGGGACCAACGACATGAAAGAACAGGACGTTTTTGAAGCACTGATCGGCAAGCAGCAGCAAATATTGCTGGCAACGCAGGTGGTGAAGATGATTCTCAAGATCGATGATGTTATCACGCCGGCTGACTATTGATGGTGCCTTAAAAGAATGGACAACCATGCTGGATGACAAGCAATCTAGTAGGCAGCATTACTGATGCGTTGATTGAAGTTTGCTCTTGCAATTCTGCCTTGGATTAGTCGCTTGTTTTGTTTGTGAGCTACCTGCCTGTTTTTGTTGTGACACTAGCCAAAACCTCGGTTTTGGCGTCGACATGTATCGGATGACAACATCACCAATCCCTTCCAAGCTAGTTTAGACGTTTATATGGACAAGCGCCTTTTTTGACGTATTTTTCAGATGCTTGATGCTATGGGTTGCAGTAGTGTCGTATTTGTTGAATGAATGTTTTTACTATGTTTTGCCCGCTCGTACTCTGTTCTTTATTTTTCCGGGTGACCTGAGAATTCGTTTGCCCAGCTAGCTCCAGTTGAGTCCGGTCATCTCGAGAAAATGGCAAGTCATAAAATTCATTTGTTCTATTCTACATATTATTTATTTTTACTTGTAGTTTACTCGCATACAAACTTGTGCAGATGTACAGGGTGATGCTACAAGATGAAAAGGGAAGACAAAAACATACTGCACGTCAAGTAGAACAGTCGCCACATTCCATATATTTGCCTGGGGCCATTCAGTATTTTGCGTGCTTGAGCTTTTGATCGGACAGCATGCCCTCGATGGAGGCCTTCCAAACCTTGCAGTGCGTCTGGTCGCCCAACAGCAGCTGCACCGTCCCCGCCGACGTGATCAGCGCCACCGGGAAGAACCCCCGGCCGTCCACCACCGCCTCGCCGCCGCCGCCGCCGCTCAAGACCGCCAAGACGTCATCTGAACCACGACAAAACGGCCGACACAAACCGAGCCAGCATCAGTACAGCCAGGTAGAGCCAATAATGCCAATTGATCGTAACAGTACTGCATACAGTGGTAGGAATGTGAAGGCCGGGACCGGACCAGATGTCGTATAGCGAATACATCCATTACAGCATAATTAGGGTTAGAGACAAGCCTATCCGGGCAAACAGTTCAGGTGGTGCAGTGACCGTACTCCTTGTCGCCAGCAGCAGACAACAAACAGTGCGCGCAGGTGAAGCCATCGAATTAGAATGTTTTGTGACGAGGACTGTATGGTGTACTATACAAGGACCACAACAATGAAGAATATACTGCGCTACTCAGTTCTTTTTTTACTTGTTGTATTAGACATCGGCACGGTCTTCAATACATGTATTTGACTATTGCTGTTTATAGTTATATTCTATAAAATAAACTCCTGAGTGTATAATCATGTTGAAGCATTTTCGATGAAAAATCTACTAATATCATTTTAAATAATGCCACGACTCTAAATGGTCAAAGTTTGAAAATATTGACAGCATGAATTCTAAAACGACATCTATTTAAGAACAGAGGGAGTGGTAGTTAGCAAGATTTTTCCTTTCTAAACGAAATAGCAACACTAGTCCCTCGTGCTCGAAATGACAGTCCTACTGCGCTAATTTGCTGCAGGACAGCGGCAAGCGACCTGCCGCGCTCCCGTTCCGTGGTAGAACGACATGCCAGCGCGGCAAGTAGCCGCACGTTCGTGCCACGGACTGAGAACTTGGCATGTCGCCCGCCGCGGTGTGGGAGCGGGGTACGTGGCTTTCTGCGGCAAATTAGCACGATAGGAATGCTATTTTTGTTATTTCGAACGTATGAGACTAGTTTTGATATTGCAAATAAATAATGTATCATTTCGGCAAAGACTTGTAGTTGGCTAATACAATACTGCAAGATAAGTTGGGAGTAATTCTTACAGTCCTCGTAGGTCGTGAAGGCGCCGCGCAGACACTTCTTCCCTAATCTCAGCGCCACCGTGTCGAGCTGCGGGAAGATGGCGACCGTCCTCGGTCTCACCCTCCCTGCATACCACCCAAACAAATCAATCGACAATCATCATCTCTGCACTCTGCTCAATGCTAGATCTTAGTACTGTACTACTAGTTTAGTAAATTTGCACGCGTAGCAATGCATGTAGTATCGTATCAATGATTTGATCTCTCACCACAAGGCAGGCAAACCCTGAGAGTTGCGCCTTTCTGAATGCTAGTGCTGATGCTCATGGAGCTGTTGCTGCTGATTCCCCTGACGTCTGCCCTCACCTTCAGTGCGGCGGCTCCCCTCAAACCTTCAGAGGAAGTGCAAAACATCAGTGAATTCTAAAGTATTGGTGTTTCTTTTCCTTGCGTAATATGTTTTACTTATAATTTGCATGAATATTACATGTTGCCGCAGCGGCGGTGAGGGTGAGCAGCTCGCCGGAGGAGCGGCTCTCGAGGCCGGTTTTGACTGCGGACGTGACGCGGGACCTGTTGGCTCCGGCGTTCTCCGCAGCCTCCGCGCAGACGGTGGCCACCAGCGCTGCGGCGGAGGCGAGAACCGTGCTCATCTTCTTGTCGCCTGCGGCGGCCTCGATGCTCCTCGGGCCGGCCGGCCTCACCTCGCACGCCGACACGATGCCCGCGATCGCGGCGGCGAGCTGGGCGACCGACACGGCCGCGTGGGCCTGCGCCGTGTTTAGCCGGAGCTCGTCCTGCCTCCTCCTCCTCCGGCTTCCGGTGACCGGGACGCTGTTCAAGAAATATCCTCGCAGGATTGCCCTCATGTGGCCAATGTTCAGCTGCCGCCATTGGAAACCAAACATCATTCACTGTGTCAAATCCGACAAGACACTAACTGTACTACTGCATTATCACTGCAGTTTACTATGTAGTGTACTGTTTACTTGCTGCTCTGTGCCAAGTTTGTGTTATCACATTCCTTGTGTTGTGTCCTTACCCAGATAGGTTGCATTAGCTTATGCTTGCGCTGCGCGGAGCTAGGCTTCCCACTGGCTATAACTCTCTGTCAGGTAAAGCAAAGAATTGATCATTCGTAGGAACATCAGAAGATGTCTTGCAATAACAGGTTAGCTCCTGTAGTCACTGACGTACCCATGTCTGGTTGAACAATTGGCTATCGCCTTCCGCGAAACGAACCGTGTCGAGATGTTTCTCTTCGTCTTCGTCTCCTGTCGTCTCATCTGCCTGACGGTCTTCCGGTGATGCTCCCAGGCTCTGCGGGCAGATAAGTATTAGTTACAAGTTCGAGCGTTCTTTGCACTGAAAAGATGAACAGAAGGTACATACTAATGTACTATCCATCTATGTAAGATGTGCAACCACTTCGTACTTAAGACTTAAGAGTACACCTAAAATATGAAGTAGTATGGAACTGAAGCACTATGTCTGTATGTGAGTTGTAAAATAACGGAGTAACTTCACAGATAGAAGTCGACACACTTTGTTAGTAAATGGAATGGAAAGTGTGGTTCATGCACATGAACATACGCTGGGAGAGAGTATTTGGAAGAGATCCGAGGAGGTGGGGCTCCATGTCCGAGAGAGGAACTCCATTGCCTGTTCAGGAATCACCGGCATCTCTGCAGGATGGCTGCATTTCGGACGCCGTGATTTTTCTTTGCAACGCATGGTCGCCTTCTGCGCATCTGGATGTGTGCTTTCAGCCTGTTTGAACATTCAACAAATGACCATATAGTCAAGCACTCGGAACCCAAAACAAGCTACGTGAGAAAGATGCAGTAGCTTATATGTTGCAGATTAGCATTTCTCTGAATTTTCTCCATAAGATGAAGTCATGCCAAATGCATAAATAGTGCTAAAACATTAATTGACTGATTACAATAGCCTTAGCTGACATGATGACGCCTATGGTTACTTTACTTCGAAAAAAAATAAAGCTGAGATAAAATAACTTTCAAGGAAAAAGATATGAAGCATCACCATTTGACAAGACAGCGAATGGCATCTCTGGAAGGAGGTCATCCCAAACTCCACTCCTCTCCTGAAATGCTCCATTTTATCGCTGCTCAAATCAGGCTGCGCCGAGAGATATGACAGAATCAGATCAGTGAGCACAGAGTTATGCGAAGAGATCATCCTGACACTGCCTACTTATAGTCAGGGACAAGTTCTTGTCGTCCACTAAATGTGATATCAAAAGCCTACCTACAGCAGTATAACTCCTTCACTGTTTCACGATTCGTCGTTCTTACTATGGAGTATGGACAATTCGCTAGGAAACAGCCACTAGAGAACAATAGCAATTATTGAATTAAAAGCATTGCTTAACTGACTGTACACACAGAAAGATTCGGGAGCTAAGTTTCAGGTGAAACAATCTGTTTCCCCATGTTAAAAATGGAGAAGGAATCTACACGGGACTCTAATTAATAGTTCCAACATTTTCATTTGCAGTGCCTTATCACTGAAACTGGCAAGTCTACAATAAGTACAAACAGCACATATACTGTAAACAACAGAATAAGAGTAGCTTGACCGATTTTACAAAGAAACAAACAAACAAACAAGGACAGAAAGAAAATAAGGACAGCAAGAACTACAGTAGTAAACACATGAAGGCAGAAGCTAGCCTGAAGATAAGCACTCCAGAGAAGACCTTAATTACCTTACTAGGAAGCCCTGGATGCACTGATGTTGTGACACCTGCATGGGTTCAAGTATTTATATCGCGAGCGCATAATAAAAAAGTAGAAAAACGGCGATTTACAATGCGTTAGCAGCCAGGTGGATTCAGTATTATAATTTCCATCCCCACGAAATCCTTCCTCTGTATTATATTCCCGAATGGCTATCGTTTTGATATCCTCTGACTAGTATTTCCCCTTTCAGGATCTCTGCTGCTCAAAGTAGAGTAGTAGACTGTGGAAAGGAAGAGATGCATAATGCTTCTTTCGGAATGGGTCTTCTGAAAACTAACCAACTAGGTCTGAATTGATGTGGATGAGATCGAGGAGATGGTCCTACTAATGGCAATTTGGCATGGTTTATGATTACCACTTATAGTATATGGGAATGGAAAATATGCAGCGCCGTCTGCATGTTTCGTAAAAGAGAAGTATATGAGTATGGGTGTTACAATACATGGTAATCTGGCCCTAACTTTTACACAGTTATGACTTGACCAAGAGAGAATTTGCAAGACAGGGAGAATGATTGTAATGCCGAAGAAAGAAAGGATTAGTACTGATTAGAAATGAGCGTGTAGCCAAAAGAAGAAAAGAGAGACCAACCATCCGTAACGAAAGCTTTAGCAGAAAGCAACTTACTAGTACTTTCCATTGTGTACTAGTCGGATAATCTATGATTTCCCCAAGAGAAAAATCTAGTGTTAATTTGACAGGACATGTGCCGTGTTGATTCTTGTTAGTTTAAGCGCTTAGCAGTACCACTGCTACTTGTGGTATATATAACTTATAACCACATATGGTATGATCAGCGTGACTTGGAAAAACTACCCCAACCGAGGAGAGGACAGAAATCTTTTTCCAAAGACTGCATTACTAGTGTGTGAGCACATTGGCACACGACCAGCTGAACTAACAAGGTGATCAGATACCATACTAGGAGCAGAGCTATATGGATCAGGGTGGAATCACATGCTCTTGCCGTCTAATCGACACGTTGCGCATCTCATAGAGATCAGCAGATTACTGCTCTCAAATTGCCCAGTATTTCATTGTGAGCAGAACCGAAAGTTTTTCAGCAGCTGAAAAGGAGGCGGCGTCAGAAGGGAGAAGAGATCGGCATGACTGACCTGAGCTTTGCCGTTTGAAGCCCTCGAGACTTGCGTTTCTTTGTTCTGATCTGAGCTGAGACGGAGCAAGCAGCGAGCATGGACATCACACATGACAGCAGCGTGATTGCATTCATGGGGCAATACTAATTACGAATTGCTGTCGTAATCGCTGAATTCAAGGCACGTAATCGTGTGGCCGTTTCAGAGGGAGTCAGAAACTGGGGCCCACTGACAGGGCCCGCACGGCCATGGCTGACCGGTCTGGTCTAGCTACTCTGTTGTCTTCTACTCCTAGCAAGTGAAAAAATTCTCGACGAAATTTGCTTGAATTTTATTCGAATTTGTTTTTTTTTTAAAAAATAAAATCTGAAAATTTGAGTTTTTTTTTTGAAAATTTCGGCCGAAAATTGACCAAAATTTCCCGGGCGGTAACCGGAGTTATCGTTACCCTACAAATTTTTTCCCCAACCAGTAGCCTAATCCCTGCTCCTAGCTCATTTCCTGGATCACTTGGAAGACCACAGCCAGCTCGCAATTTTGGAGTGACTGGTTTTGCACAATTTCAAGTCCGAACGATTTGATGCTTGTTGTCATGTTGGCAGTGCTGTTTTGCATTGAGATTTTTTTAGATAATAGAGGAGAAAACATCTTTCAACCTCTGTAACCAACGATCACGCAACTCAAGATTTATTACAAATATCTAAAAATTCATAACAAGGCTAACAGTAGCCTCATGAGCCATAAAGAAACGGCAAGACAACAAAAACACAAACCATGGGCAAAACAAACGCCGTAAAAATAATAAACATCCTTATGAAAATAAACAATAATTAAAAGATCGTCAAGCATCTCGAAGCCTATCACATAGCTTCCACCCATGTTTGTTGAATATCTCCTTGTAATGACCTCCAATGCTTTGCTCCCAGCTAACAAGGCCTCCCTCTTTCCTTGGCATTGCAAAGCTGATCAAGAGTGGATTCAATGAATACATCTGAATATAACCTGCAAAGGATTGTTAATAACTGTCTTGTCGAAAACGACATCATTACGACATAGACCAGCATAGTGCAACCGCCCCTACCCAAATAATTGCTTTTAAATCCGAATTAAGACCTAATAACCTGTTCCCAAAGATATTTCGAATATTATTAGGTCTATTAAGATTAAAAGCAATCTAAACTATACACCAAGCAAAACGGGCAAAGCGACAATCAAATAACAAATGTTGAATGGTCTCCTGCTGACCACAAAAGCAACAATTTGTGTCACCCCTCCTGTTCCATTTTAATAAATTATCGTTAGTTAGAATAACTCCTCTACAAAGGTACCACACGAAAAATTTGATCTTAAGAGGTATTTTAACTTTCCATAACTTTTTACAGCGAAAATGACAATTGATGTCGCCCAAAAAAGCATACATAGATTTGACTGAAAATTGCCCAGACCTATGCAGGTTCCACTAAACAGTATCCTTATCCATGGTAAGATGAGCATTGGCTATTCACACCACAAGATAATTGAAAGCAAGCAATTTAGGGCCAATAATCGCTCTCCTGAAACTCAAGTTTAAATGAGTAGTTCCTAAAACATTTGTAACCAAAGCATGTTTCTTTCGGACTACCTCAAACAATATTGGATAAAGTTCGTAACGAGGCCTATGTCTAACCCAAACGTCCTTGCATTGAGATTGAGCAACTACTGTACAAGCACAGCAGCAGTACCAGTACAGGAGGAGTACGTAACGTACACTTGGCAATGTAAAACAAGCGAACATTCTGGAGACGCTATTATTCTAGTCTAGATTTCCAGGAGGGCAACTTTATGTTCAGTTTAGGACTGCAGGGTACCAGAACAAAGTCAAATTTAATCCTCTTTAGTAACATGTATAATTAGATCTGGCACATGGTTCACAGGCACAACAAGGAACTATTTAGAGAGGGAAACAAATCTTTTAAGTAAGTTTGCACCTGTAAGGGCATAATTTTTTTTAAATCAATACATAAAAAATGGTTGCAATGAGATAATGATGGCTCAGCTGACAAGTACTGAAGACCTGTGCTCACTTCCAATCAGGAGATGAGCGTTATTCTATGATTCTATCGTGCCAGATAAATGTAGAATTGTCCATATTCGTTAATGGATCAGGATCACTGGTCACTAGTCCAACATGTCATTTCTATGTCTTCAAACATCAGCCTTGCTTATCTGCAGTTGTAGGCTCTAGCTCTTCAAGTATTGACAACAGCTTTGGGTCCTGAAAATCTTTTATCAGCAAGCTTGCTCCTGCATCATTCAGTACCTTCTCTGGATTCCTAGTTGTCAGGCCAACCACAGGCACGCCAGCAGCAACACCAGCTCGGATCCCGGACGCCGAATCCTTGACAAACCAAATGAACAAAACATTACAATTGGGAAGACTAGAGATGGGGAAAAAACCTCCATGTACCCCTCATTGTGAATGATGAATGTTATAAATATTATGTGTATATTGAAGAGATCCAATGGGCAATATATATACGGTATAAAGAGACACAAGTCTAAACCCTAGAACAATAGAAAATACCACAAATACTCTTATATCCTTAACATCCCCTCTCAAATGCAAGACGTATGCAATAGCATTGCATTTGGAAAGAGTTGACACTAAAATAGGGAAAATCCGAAGTCCGAACCTTGATGATGCCGTCGTAGCATACAATTCTTAGAAAATATGCCGATAAAAGATCTCTTCCTATCCGGCGTCGTGCGACAACCCATAAAGCATATGGTGCGGGAGCAAAGTCGATCGTGGTAACATGACAAAGAAGATAATAAAACCGACAAAAATAGAGAAATCTGTCAAATCAAGCCGAATAGAAATAGATAGAAGCATAACGGCGCAGATTGAAGCCCAAGATGGCGACGGCGCAGTGCACAAGAAACGCAACAGAGACACAGTGCACAAGAAGCGCGACGGCCTTAAAAGCTCGGGACGGCGGCTAAGAAAGAGCGGCGGCATCATAACGACGATCTACAACAGCTCGAAGAAAAGAGCGGCGGCTGTTGTCATGCAAAAAGAATTCCTATGCTTCTATGACTGAAAATAAATTTGTGGACTCGCATAGCTTAGACGAACTCAAAGATAAAGTGGTACGGACTTGGATGAACGCAGCGGAAGAAATGACACAAAAGAACAGACTCAAAGGATAGCTAGTAACAGCAACAAATCCCCAAGTTCATTGCACAAAACTAGAGATCTGAGAATGGTCCCTGGACACAGCGCAGGTGCCCTCGGTGCCTTGACAATGGGTCACCTTTGACGTCCCATTACCTTCACCAATCGTTGGGTTCACTTGCTTATATTAAATATTTCCCCGTGGCCGTGTTGTCTCTCGTCTTGACCAAGCAGTGGTTGAATTGAAGCGGCAGAGCCAGGCGTCTTCACCGATGAGAAACTCACCCCACCTCCCGATCCCCTTCCTGGGACTCGTAGAGGAACGCAGAGAGGTAGCGCTCGGGGCGGCGAAGAGCGCTCGGCGCGAGCAGAGGAGCGTCGGGGAGGCAACGCGCAGAGGAGGCGTGGCTGCATTAGGCGTGCAAGAGGAGGGAGCTGGGAGCTCGGGGCAGAGGAGCTCGAGCCCGAAGTGGCGGCGAGGTGGCGTCGACGAGGAGGAGACCCGCCATGCGACGACGGTGCGAATCTGGCGACTTGATCTCGTCGAACTCGTCGTCCACCTCCGCCGTGCCATGGATCTTCTCCAATGTGGAGCGATCGGCCTCGCGGCGCCTGCGCTCCACGAAGCTCGTCGACGTCTCGGTGATGATGAAGAGGAACAGCAGCCACGGGTGACTTTGGATCGAGGCTGCGTGGCAACGGGCGACCCCGGATTGAGGCTGCGAGCGTCGGGAAGATGGCGTCGAGCATCGGGTGGAAGATCTCTAACCACGGTGGAGGAAGAAAAATTAGCGGCGCAAAGCGCCGAGCAAGAGGCCACCCCCTGGAGCGAAGATCGGTCCTTCCGGAGGCGGGGGCAGCGGAGGCGAGTAGAGCCTGGGAGGCGATGGCGGCTACAGTAACTCTAAATTTAACCTTAGCTCTGATACCATGTTACGAATATTGTGTGTATATTGAAGAGGTCCAATAGCAATATATATAGGATACAAAGGGACACAAATTTAAACCCTAGAACAATAGAAAATACCACAAATACCCTTATATCCTTAACAATAAACACTTGTACCTCAAATATGAATGTGTGATCGGGTGATGCATCAATAAGCTCAAGAGCCTTGAGGTAAGGATCGGGAAATGGCTTGGCTCGGTCGCACTCGCTTCCGATGACGAGTACCGGGAAGAAGTCAGTGAGCCCAAGAAGTGACAGCATGAGCTCTGCGTTTGGCCTTGGAGCGTTTGTCACTGCTGCGCGCTTCAGGTTGCGGCCTTCTATCCATCTGCATAGATCGTGCAGGCCATCTACTGCCTTTAACTGTCCTGGTGCCAACCTGCACAGTTTTCAGCTCCAGGTTTTCAGGAAGAATCAAACAACAAGATGGACATTTTGTACTGACATAATTCAATACTTGTAAAATAACAAATGTGAATTTTGACGCCTTGCACTGGAATTTGAGAACACCGAATACTAGCAGATCTGAAACCGTGTTTCTATATTAGGAGAATTCAGAGTGGTCAGTCTATCTGCTGTAGTATTGTGTGTTCACCTTTACAACCAAGTTGCTGTGGGAAAACTAAATCTGCAGTTAATGATAATTCAGAATGGTCGATCTATACGGAAAACACTATCAAAACAAAAATCGAGTTTATAAGGATGACTGAGATTGGTCAGTCTATCTATATGCTCAAATTTACAAGCAAGTTACTACAGGAAAACTAAATCTGCAATTAATTCCATTCACGACTAGATTAGATCAATCGTAAGTGCTCTCTCAAGTCTCAATATTCCATACAGGAACTCAATGCAAGAAAACTTGCCATGATGTGACCGCAGTTGAAATCAAGTCATGCAGGAGTATGAAAGAACATAAGAATGTAATACAAAGGTAAGATTAGTGTCCTACTTTCTGAACATTGCTTCCTTGTCATCCATGAACTTCATTGCCTTGTCATGATCCAATTCCGGGAACAATGCCCTGGCTAGGTCATCGTTGTGCCCCCCGCTGATATTCGCACTGTAAAACTCCTCGGTGATGGGGTCACCATTGTGGAAGCCAGCCTGTCAGACACAGTCGAGCATAGTTCAGAATGGCGATACATAGATATCGCCGAGTGCACACAAGCACAAGCCATGACAAAGAAGCAGTACCTGCTGTAGCAATTCGCGGAAAGCACAAAAATGGATAGGATCGGAGTCGCATAGGGTGCCATCAATATCAAACAGGATTGCTTCCAGTGGAGCCAGTTTTGACAGAGTGCTACGGCTTCAGACAGAGGGGTCAGTATTAGTGTACATGTTGTACTTGTAGTAACACAAGAGGCAAGAGGAGGAGATGAACTAATCATCTCATCTGACCGGACAGTTTCTATCATAGACATACGGTCAACAAAATAGTACAGAATACTTTAATTCCAAGCAAACTAAACTCGCTTCATGAAGGCATGAACTGAAGCATCGCCACTTGTGACAATCTGTCCAAGCAAGAGACGACAAGAGAAGCTCACCTGCCGTGCGACATGTCTGCCGGACTAGCTCTGCTCCTCCAAGAAACGTGCTGCTGTGGTTCGTCTCCTTTCTGCTGAAGCGAAAACCGGTGACGCTGCTACTCGTGCTGCTGAACTGAATAAATATAGCTAGGGTAATGAGAGGAGGAGAAGCAAGTAGAGCAGAAATACGCGAGATGGCGATGCCCGAATTGGATTCGTCCGTCCACCGACGAAGGAAGCAGGAGCTAGCAGTCAGCTTAACTTTCTCGCTTTCCTTCCTTCACCTGTTCAGAAAACGAGTGGCACGGCAAAAGGGCAACGCCCTTCTGCTGCAGCTGCAACTGCTATGTCGGAATGGGCCAGTGCCAACAGCACACGTGTGGCTGCGTGCGAGCCACCGAGACGTGGGACGCTTGTGCTTTGCTGCCTCGCTGTGGCAACCGGCAACGCATAGCCAGCAGTCAGCCTCTCTGACCGAGTTGGCGGCAGTGCAGCGTATATGCTCCTCCACTGAATTGGGATAATCCAGTGAACGGTCAAACGATCATTGCTTCCAAGCAATTGCATGCCTGCCCTATCTAGACCACGTTCCTATTACAAATGGAGGAAGGAATCGTTCAGTAAAATTTACTGTGTTTCAAACAAGCTAGGTTCTCGAAGATGAGATGTGTGCTCCATAAAATGTTCCAATTATAGCACGAAACTTGCTCCTGGCCAAGCTAGAAAAAATAGAAAGAACATAGAACACCACAGCCAAACTAAAGTATAATTTCTTTTTTGAACTAAACTAAATGATTTTGGAGGAGAGAAAGAAGTCCAGCCACTACGGCCCAAGCTAATTAGATTAGGCCCAACGCAAGCCTAGAGAGCAGGAGTCGGAGTGGCCCAACGAAGTTAACCACGAACCAAGCAACCCCATCCGCACAAGTAAAAATCTAACGACGCGACGCGACGCTCTCTCCATCTCTCGCACTCGCCGGCATGGCGACGCTCGTGCAGTGGCATCCACCACCACCACCAGCCGCGGCCGCGGCTGGTGCTGGCCGCCTCCTCCTGCGGCCCCACGCCACCTTCGCTCGCCGGCGGCGCCGGGCCGCGACGGTGTCCCCACGCGCGTTCGGCCGAGCCGACTTCGACGGCTTCGTTCGGCGCACCTGGCGCGGCGCCAACGCCGGCGCCGAGCGGCTCGCCTTCGAGGCGCGCCAGGCCGCGCAGCGCCTCGACGGAAGGTTCTCGATCTCGCGGCGCCTGGCCGATGCCGTCCGCGCCGCCCGAGCCCGCGCCGTGGAGATCGACGCCGAGCTCGGCATCGGCCGGTGGTGGCGCTCCTTCTCCGTCGACTTCTCCCGCAACTGGCCCAGGGTTCCGATGCTCTTCACCCTCCTCGCCATTTCCAACTATGCAGCTGCTTATTAGCGCTCATTTGTTGGCTTAATTTGCGGCTAATTTGTCTTTTGCTGTGCAGTATCGGAGGGAGCTGAATGACTTCATGGCGACTCCTATCGGGAGAGTTTTAGCTGTGAGTTCACTAGAAGTTCCAATTCACTCAGATTTAGTGCTTGCTAAATTAGTTGTAGTTCAAGTGCTTCATACTCGTTCACAGAGATCATCACAGCCTAGATTTTCCTTATGGTATTTCGACATGTTTTGCATCCCATACACCTATTGCACTGTACTAGTTTGTCGCTAGTTAATTATGCACGAAGAATTAGTTGTTCGAAATCAAGGGCAATTACAATGCACACCTATTGCATTGGTTATCCTGACTGAGGGTTGTGGTGACTTTGGTTTTAACTCCCTGTTAGTGAAAATGGATTCCCAACAGTGGATTGATTTTTTTCAAGCCTGAATGCTTGATGCTTCTTGTGTGGTACTAGTTTTTTTTTGGGAGAGCTTAGATTCCTTACCAAAATTACACACCTAAGTTAACCATAGCATGATCATAAGAACCCTCAGTGGTTAGGAGTGTGAAGGTGACATACTGACTGTCATGTGGGGAATTCCATATCGTCGGCGTGGTCGCAACAGTGCGTCTGGTGGAGCCGGAGCCCTGGTGCGATCGACGGAAGGAAACCTGGTGAAAGGAAAGTCCAATTAAGGATCTTATCATCTATTTGGTATGTTAATGCTTCATTAGGAAGTTATCTCTTAGGATTTTCCATTTACAGTTAGAGATCAATTCGTGATCCAGTTAGTTGAATGAATTTAGGAAAGCAATCATTAGAGATTGATTTGTAATCACCGCCATATCTATAAGTGGCAAATGGCGCTTCGATTTCGAAGCAATGAAAGCCAGAAAATCCAATCCCAGTCTCCTTCTTTGATTTCCCAATTCCCCTTCTCCTTGCCGTGCATGCCTGGTAGCCATCACGGCGCCGGCTGGCTGGAGCTACCGACCAAGGCCACTCGTTACCCACGACTATCCTCTCCGTAACCTAGGCCATACCAACTTGGTATTAGAGCCACCTCCACCCACTACCACCATGTCCGGCTCCGAAGCAGGGGAAGATGTGTCCATGGTGCAACTCTTGAAGGCTATCCAGACATTGAGTACTCGCATTGACGACACACACGTTCGCATGGATGGCATGCAATAGCAGATGGGTGACGTCACCAATCACCTGACAGCCATGGAGAAACGATCGGCCGTTGAGTTGCCGGCTCTATTGCCGCAACCACCGACTGCCCCTACCAGCTCCGAAGGACAATCTTCATCAGCACCGCGCCTTTCTAGCCCCATCACACTGCCAGCACTCGCCTCTGCTCCAACTTCCCGCCCACCACCACAAAGATACATCCACACCCCTCCGACACCCACTGCCACCGCCGCATACATCCACACCCACGCGTCGCTCCCGCCCAATTCCCATATACCATATACCACAACCCAATTCCCACCCTTCCCACAAGACCCTCGCATGATTCAACCACACACCCAAACCGAGCATAGCCATACTTTAAGTGTTCCTCGCTACCACAAACTAGAATGCCCTACTTATGAGGGCAAGGATGATCCGTTGGCATGGATCAATCGATGTGAGCAAGTCTTCCGCGGCCAGCGAACGGAGGAGGCCGACAAAGTCTGGTTGGCATCCTATCATCTTACAGGAATCGCTCAACATTGGTATTATCAGTTGGAACACGACGCAGGAATACCCTCGTGGTCACGACTGAAGGAACTTTGTCACCTTCGGTTCGGACCCCCAATCCGAAGCAATCCATTGTGCGCCCTCGCTCGTTTGCCTTTTGGCAATTCGGTACAAGACTACATCGACAAGTTCTTGGCGCTCCTTTGCCTCACCGAAGCTCTCACCCCGATACATCAAATGTAGCTCTTCACATCCGGCCTTCCCGACCAACTGCGGATTGATGTGGAGCTTTAGAACCCTCCCGACTTACAAGTGGCGATCAGCCTCGCGCGCCTACGAACTACGCATGCGGACAACACCACCTGTATCGCCGGCTGGCGGTCCTCGCCAAGGATGGCGACCCACTAGATGGTAGCGGCCATCTGTGCCCATTCTAGTCGTGCCTCGGTCGCCGGGGCCCAGAGGAACAGTAGCGACACCAAAGACCGACACCATCACGGGCCGGTGGTGCCCGCCCGCCTCTCACTCCACCGAGATGGTCAACTGAAAGCAAGGCTTGTACTTTAACTGCGATGAGCAGTACGTCCGCGGTCATCGTTGTTAGCGACTCTTTTATATTGAGGTCAATGATTACGATGAGGACGGGCCGGTAGACGACTCCTTTGACCCCTTGGAGCATACGCCAACGGTGTCCCTCCACGCTCTCATAGGGTTACGGAGCATCCGCGCCAATGAAACCATGCAACTACGCGCCGCCATCGGCACCGCCGACTTCATTGCACTCCTCGACTCGGGGTCAACACATAAACTTCATCAGCGACAGCACGGTAGCCCGCGCCGGTTTAACGCTCAAACCATGCCCGGGCCTACATGTTGAGGTCGTCTACGGCGATCATGTGGCTAGCGGTGGCCTCTGCCGTAGCATGCCCTTGCACATTGACGGCGAGCACTTCAGGGTGGACGGTCTCGCCATTCGACTCGGTGACTTTGACATCGTTCTAGGCATTCAGTGGCTCCGTACACTTGGTCCCATCTTGTGGGACTTCGATAACCTCCGCATGACGTTTTGGCGGAGGGTCGCCGGATTCAATGGCACGACACGGCCGCCCCACGCATAGCCGCTCGGTCAGCCACCTGTGCCAATGATGAGCTCCTCGACACTCTCTTGCAGGAATTCGATGGCCTCTTCGCCGAACCCGTCGGCCTTTCCCCAGAACACAACCTAGACCATCGGATTCATTTCCTGCCAGGGTCGGCTCCCGTGGCGGTCCGGCCATACCACTACCTGCCAATGTTCGGCCATGCTCCAGCAAGGGACCATCGCTCCAGTAGCTTGGCATTTTCCTCACCGGTCCTTGTCAAGAAACAGGATGGATCATGGCGCTTTGTGTCGATTACCGCGCTCTCAATGAGCTCATGGTGAAAGACAAGTTCCCAATACCGGTCGTCGATGAGCTTATCGACGAATTGCGCGGCGCTCGCTTCTTCTCCAAGCTTGACCTCCGTTCCGGCTACCACCAGGTGCGCATGCACCCCGCCAACGTGGAGAAGACTGCGTTCCGCACACATCATGGTCACTTCGAGTTTTTGGCCTCACTAATGCGCCAGCTACTTTTCAAGCTTTGATGAATGAGATACTACGACCTTATCTCCGCCGTTTTGTGCTTGTGTTCTTTGACGATATTTTGATCTACAGCTTGTCTTGGTCAGAGCATATGCGTCATCTTCGTGCGGTCTTGCTCCTCATTCGTCGTCACCAACTCCACCTCAAGCATTCCAAATGTTCGTTTGGTGCGCCCACAGTCGCCTACCTCGGCCACATCATATCTGCTGATGGGGTCGCCATGGATGAAGACAAGGTCGCAGCCGTCAAAACATGGCCGGCACCTCTGGCGGCTCGGGGATTACGCGGGTTCCTTGGACTTGCGGGATACTATCGCAAATTCATCCGCGACTTCGACACCATCGCCGCACCACTCACCAAACTCCTAAAAAAGGAGTCCTTCCACTGGTCGCAGGAGTTAGACCAGGCTTTTCAGACCCTCAAGGCGGCCCTCTCCACAGCACCGGTACTCCAACTACCGGACTTCGCCACGGCATTCATCGTCAAATGCGACACCTCTGGGACAGGATTCGGCGCGGTCCTCCATCAGGGCGCTGGCCCGCTGGCCTTCTTCAACAAACCAATTGCGGTGTGTCATGCTAAATTGGCCGCGTACGAACAAGAGCTCATAGGATTGGTGCATGTTGTCCGCCATTGGCGTCCTTATCTTTGGGGCCGCACCTTCACCGTACATACAGATCACTACAGTTTGAAGTTCCTGTTGGACCAACGACTGTCTACTATACCTCAGCATCAATGGGTGAGTAAGTTGTTTGGCTACAACTTCACAGTCAAGTACCGCCCCGATCGTCTCAACACAGTGGCCGACGCTCTCTCTTGCCGCGACGCTACACCGGCCACGTCCTGTGCACCGACAGGGCCATCCTTCTCCCTATTTGATGATCTGCGGATGGAAGTAGCAACATCGGCTGAATTGCAGGCCATCTGCACACAGGTACAGGCCATCGCACTTGGTGAACAGTGGTCCCTCGCCGACGGCCTGATCCTCCGGAGTGGTCGTATCTTTGTTCCGACCTCCTCGCTGTTTGTACCGACCATCGTGGACGCAGCACACGCCGGTCATGAGGGCATCCAGAAGACCCTTCATCGCCTGCACATGGATTTTTATCTCCCTCGCGCCCGCCAGGAGGTCCAAGATTTTGTACGTGCTTGCTTGGTCTGTCAGCGTAACAAAACAGAGCATCTTCATCCAGCTGGGTTGCTTCAACCTCTGGAGATTCCGGCAACAGTATGGGCAGATATACTATGGACTTCGTTGAAGGCCTACCTTGCGTACACGGGAAATCGGTCATCCTCTCAGTCATCGATCGTTTTTTCAAATACGCACACTTCCTTCCGTTGGGGCATCCGTACACTGCAATCTCGGTCACATGCACCTTCTTCCGTGAGATAGTGCGGCTCCATGGGACCCCTCATTCGATTGTCAGCAATCGCGATCCAGTCTTCACTAGCAATTTTTGGCAAGAACTGTTTCGTCTCGCCAGGGTTTGCTTGCACCTCAGCCCCGCCTTCCATCCTCAATCCGATGGCCAAACCGAGGCAGTCAATAAGGCAATTGCCATGTACTTCCGTTGCTTGACTGGGGATTGTCCACGCCAATGGCTTGAGTGGTTGCCTTGGGCCGAATATTGCTACAACACCTCCCACCACACGGCGCTTCGCAATGCACCCTTCACTGTGGTCTATGGTCACAACCCCACATCCTTGACGACCTATGACGTCGGCACAGCCAAGGTGGTGGCCGTTGACGCTCAGCTCGTGATCACGATTAGTTCCTCAGCGATATTTGTGATCGTTTGCTTCAGGCACGGCAATACGCCAAGCACTACTATGACCAACGCCATCATGACATCCAATTTTCCATCGGCGAATAGGTTTGGCTCCGTCTTCTTCATCGGCAGACTGCGTCCCTTCCTGGTCGCACTTCGGGCAAATTAGGTCCACGCTACTATGGCCCTTATCAGATAGTGGAACGTATTGGTACCGTGGCGTATCGTTTGCACCTGCCGGAGGGCACTCGTCTACACAATATCTTTCACGTCGAGCTCCTGAAGAAATTTCACGGGGATCCTCCAACTTCGCCAACACCACCAGCGTTACCACCTGTCGAGCACGACCGTGCGCTTCCTATGCTGGCAAAAGTTCTGAAAGCATGTCTTCGCCGTGACATTTGGCATGTACTTGTCCAATGGGTAGGTCTTGACGCCTCGACAACATCATGGGAACCGGTGGAAGCATTCAAACGTTCTTATCCTTCATTCCAGCTCGAGGACGAGTTGTTTCTCGAGGCCGGAAGAGATGCCATGTGGGGAATTCCGTATCGTCGACGTGGTCGCAACAGTGCGTTTAGTGGAGCCGGAGCCCTGGTGTGATCGGCAGAAGGAAACCCAGCGGAAGGAAAGTCCAATTAAGGATCTTATCATCTATTTGGTATGTTAATGCTTCATTAGGAAGTTATCTCTTAGGATTTTCTATTTACAGTTAGAGATCAATTCGTGATCCAGTTAGTTGAATGAATTTAGGAAAGCAATCATTAGAGATTGATTTGTAATCACCGAGCCATATCTATAAGTGGCAGCCGGTAGTTCTGATTTCGGCAAGCAATGAAAACCAGAAAATCCAATCCCAGTCTCCTTTTCTGATTTCCCAATTCCCCTTCTCCTTGCCGTGCTTGCCTGGTAGCCATCACGGCGCCAGCTGGCCGGAGCTACCGGCCAAGGCCACCCGTTACCCACGACTATCCTCTCCGTAACCTAGGCCATACCACTGACATCTGCGAAATAGCCATTTTGATTGCTGCTGTTGAAATCATTTCTTTACGCTTCCTAAAAAGTAAGAACAAAGACATCACGAAAGGAGGGAGACAATCACTTGTGCATTGGAAATTCATCTATCTTTCTAGATTACTAGTATTGAGGAAAATCTGTGAGAAATATATCCTAATACGGAGTATCTATTAGTTCTTCTGGGCATACACCTTTTCCTTCAGCTGTCATGTCCAGGAAACCATGTAAACCGAGTGGTGCGTACATTTAAATATTGTTAAAGATCCAAATATTATGTATAACAGTACTAACGATTTCTGGCTACCTCAGTATTATCTTCTGCAAACAATAATATATACGTTTCAAGATCTCATGAGTTAACTATGTTTTTTTTATTATGCAGACACTCTTTTTCATTTGGTTTGCACTGTCAGGGTGGCTATTCAGAATTTTCATTTTCAGTACATTCGTGCTGCCTTTTGCCGCCCCTCTTCTCCTAGGGACCTTGGCTAATAGGGTTGCCATTGAGGTAAAAAGCCATCTGTCTTTCAAAATTTAATCTGTTGTCCTCCGCTTATTTTAATCACTTTAAAGTGACTTTGCAGCAGGCTGTGTGTGTTTTTGTTTTTGCTTTATATGATTGCTAAAGAATTGTTAAGAGCTAGGAATTTTTTTCAATCCCCTTGAATGTTTGTTTGTGCAATTAACATTTCCTCAGTTTGGAGCTAGAGTTTTATCCCTCATCTGAATATGTATATTTGAATGAGGGACCCCTTACATTGTAAGATAGTTGTTTAACCTAAATGCAAATATACTACTACTGAAAACTTGCATGGTTGCTTGATATGTAGCATAGTGCTTTAGTATGCTGATCCTCACACTTACACTTTAGGTTTATTGCATGGTGTTTTGTGGATGGTTTGAAGGAATCATCTGCAGCATCACTACTCTTCATTTTGTTCTTTGGTAGGAGACAGCTACACTAGCAGTTACTGATTTAGTAAGTTTCATTTCTAGGGAACATGCCCAGCATGCAAAAGGCGGTTTGTAGGCTACCGCAGCCAAGTCATTCGGTGCATGAATTGCCAAAACATAGTGTGGCAGCCAAATAGTAGGTCCTCTGGCCGGGCTGGCAGTTCAAGAAGCTCAGGACCTGATGTAATTGATGTGGAGTTCGAGGAGAAGTAGGAAGATGTTGTTCCATACCGTACCGTACCGGCAAATCAGGGGAAAAAGAGAGTGAGAAGACTAGGCCCAGGCTGCAATTTGTGAGCTGTTTGTATATGCAGTCATTTCTGTTATTTGTGCTGTACATTATGTGCTCTTTATTTACTTTGAATAAAACGAAGCATCCGTTGAATCACGGTGCTGGGCGTTATGACTTATGAGATGATGTTTGGCATGCTGCACCTTAATATATACCGTAATGCAAACTTGCAAAGCGTGTTGTTGATCAAAACAATCAGTAAATCATGAGTTGGATAGTAAGCACAGTCATTTTTTACGGATTTGTGTCCATCAGTTGAACTTGAGTCTGTTCTCTGTGAAGTAAATGGAGCGGTTATGCTTCGAAGCTGGTACCAATTGATCATGGATTGCCAAACATGAGATGGTTTATCTGGTCAATGCCAATATCTGAGATGGGCTCGATGTGTTTCTCCGCTCCCGTTGCAGGAGTAGTAGATGCCGCGCGCTCCCGGGCATATTCATCTGACAAGGAACGGATCGTCAGCCGTCAGTCAGTCGTGTGAGTGAGAAGCACAGCTAGTCGTTCCAATTCTGCTCTTCTTTCGAATAGTTTCTGAAGACTTGATGGATCCGACGAAGCCGTGCGCCTCGGAGGGCCTGGCGCCGTGGCCGCCGCGGGAGTCGGTCTCTGAACCACTGACAGTCAGTCGTATGTTGTTTTCAGACCACTGACAGACTGCGCTGAACTGGTACTCGTATGTTGTTTTGTGATGCGGCGTTGGTAGGATAGAGTTTTGGGATACGGCGTTGGTAGGAAGGAGGTGGAAGATTGACAGACGGGATAACTGGCGAAGCAAAGAACGCACCTTTTGCGCAGCGGCGTAGAGCCGGCGGCGCAAGGGCTGCTTAAGCCTCTCTTTACATCCGTTGCTTTTATAGACTTAGCAAGCAGAATTTTCAGAATAGTAATAAGAAAAGTACTAGCTGAATCGAATACGAAAACTAACCTATTCTCTAATGCAGTTTCTTAAGAAAAATCTAATTCTATCTCATCTTATAAGGAGACCACTCTCTCTCTTAATTAATGGGTCTTCTCCCCTTGCTGAATTCTCCCTTTCCGAAAGCACTATTGCCATATTGCCAACAGTAGCCGAGTAGGCTACAATTCCCTAGTCCGATATGGTTACTGTTCCTCCGTCCGAATCTACTGTAGCAGCCTTGCTATTCCTTCAATACATTTTACCAACAAAAACGTCCACAACATTTGAGACCACTGACAGACTGTAGGCTCTGTTTGGAACTGAAAAGAATTTTTTTTCAACAATTCGTTCAGGAGTTTCTCAGGAATCATTTCAATTCCCCTAAGAATCCGAGACGAAATTCCCTTGTTCCTGCCCTTGGTTTCAAAAAAAAATCCCCATAGACTTAACTAGGACTTTAAAAATTGCTCAAGGCTCGAAGCCGTTGCGAGCCGAGCGGAGCCGCTCGCGAGCTGTTATTGGCTCGTGCGCCTCACTTGTCTCGATTCCAAAATCCAATCCCCATCTCCAGGTTGCTTTCCCCTCCCAGTCCCAGGTTCCAAATCCCTTCCCCATTGCTTTCCCCTCGCAGTCGCAGGTTGCAGCCATTCCCCTCTCCTCCTCCGTTTCCACCCCACCCCTCCTCTCCCCTTCCCTCCCTCCTCCCCTTCATGGCCTTCGGCGACCGGCGCCCTCCGCCGACCTCCCCGCCTTCCCATGGCGGCAGCAGCCAGGAGGGGCCTCCTCCCCGCCGCCTCCCCTCCCGGCCTTCAAGCAGGACACGCTGCAGCAGCGCCTCCAGTCCATCATCGATTCCTCCGCCGCCTCCTCGACCTTGACGTCGCCAGTCGCCACCGGCGCCTCCCTCCTCGGCTGGGGCGACAAGCGCAAGCAGAGGAGGACCGCCAGCCGTCCGCCACCCCCCAGTCCCAGGCCGAGCAGGACCACCGCAAGCGCGTCCTCCGCGAGCTCAACTCCCTCATCTCCGGCGCCCCTCCCCCGCCGTCATCGCGCCCCTCCCCAACTCCGGCCGCTTCCTCTCCCACCGCTCCCGCAAGCCCAGCTCCCTCCCCACCCCCGAGGAGCAGGCCGCCCTCGCTCATCGCTGCCTCTGCCGGCCTGCCGCCATGACTCGCATGGAGAGTCGCCTCGCGTCCGTGGTCCGCCTCGCCCTCCCCGCGCCGCCCCTTCCTGTCCCCGTCGGCCGTCGCGCTCCCCTCGCCCCGAGCCCTCAGCCCCGCTCAGTTGATTGGCTCGCGAGCCCTCGTGAGCCAGCACGAGCTAGTTCCGAGCTGAGCCTCCTTTTTGCTAGTTTCAAAACGAGCCGAGCCGAGCCTACTGCCGAGCTTGGGCGAGCCTGGCTCGGCTCGTTTCACCCCTAACTTAACGTGTCTACAGAAGAATCAAAATAGCAGGTGTATCAAATTTTGCGCTATCGTGTGCCAAGATTGCGGACGGACTGATCACCAACGAAATACAATACTCGTATTTGCAGAACTACAGAAGAATGCCAGACAAAGATTAGCTTTCCAACCGCAACATTTCATATTCGGGAATAGAATTTCAAAGAGCAAGTGCGCAGTCAACCAGTAGAAAGATCAACAAATTGTGCGCTTCGTGACCTTCGTCCTCTGTTACAGCAAGGCGTGTGTTCAGAGAACAAAGAATGAAACCTCTACCTGACAGGCTGATACAAGTGATCCCTCCTTCGGCACCTTGTAAAGCTGCTGCCATATGTTGAAGGACCATATATATTTGAAAACCATTCTCCATCTCATGGACTGATCAGGTAACAGCAGTTGAGATATATCTGAACAAAAGGAGTCCCAAAACATTTCTGCAATTGGTTCAGGTTGTTGAACACTGCCACTACTTTTCTTGCGCTGCTGGTACTGCTGCCAGAGCTAATGTGTAGACTTTGCAACAAGCAACCAGCTTTTTGTTGGTTGGACTTAAATTCTGAATCTCTGACACAAGTTTTGTTGCTGGAGACATCTTTCCATCACTGCACCATTCAGTATCTTCTACACAACAATGCGTCGCCCTCTATCTAGATGGTCATGCCGCAGTTTTGCCCTCTTCTATTTTGACACCGTCAGAAGAACTGATGCTGCAAGACTATTGCAGACAACAATGCGTCGCCCAATATGCTGACGATGCAGCTATCTTCATCAACCCCAACCCGAGTGAAATCTTTATTACCACACAAATCATCCTTAATTTCGGGAAAGCCACCGGCCTCCATACCAACTTCCACAAAAGTACTGTGCTCCCAATATGCTGTGACCACTTAGACCTTGGCTCGGTTCTCCTCGACTGTCCAGCGATTCGTTCAACCTTCCCGATCAAGTATCTGGGACTTCTGCTCACTTACAGAAAGCTTCGCAAAGTGGATTTTCAACCGCTTCTCGACAAGGTGGCGGGAAGGTTAGCAGGCTGGCAGGGGCGTCTTCTCTCTCCAGCAGGGCGGGCCACTTTAGTTAAATCGGTTCTCACCTCAATCCCAATTTACTTCCTCACTGTCTTCAAAATTCCAAAAGCGATTCTTCTCAACATAGACAAAATCAGGCGGCGGTTCCTTTGGGCAGGCCAAGAAAATTTCTCGGGGGCAAAGTGCAAAATCAACTGGGAGAGGGTGTGTCGCCCAACCCACCTTGGCGGTCTAGGCATTCTCAGTCTGCCGCAATTTTCCTCGGCAATCAGACTGCGCTGGCTCTGGCAAGAATGGAAGAATCCTGCCAAACCTTGGATTGGCATGGAGATCCCTTGCCATGACTCGGATCGGAATCTTTTTACGGCAGCAACAAGGATCTCCCTTAGGGACGGAAAAACAGTCAAATTCTGGCTTTCGGCATGGTTATTCAGAGAGGCCCCCAAAGACATCGCCCCCTTGATTTTTGCATCCTCTCTTCGCAAACACCAGACGGTTTTCGTGGCCTTACAGAATGGAAGGTGGGTACAAGACATCAACCTCACGACATGTTTCTCTGTGCTGCACATTAACCAATTCGTTCGACTGTGGACTAAAAGCAATCAAATCCACCTGACTCAAGGCACCCCGGACGAGATCCGTTGGAAACAATCTCAGAATGGTACATACTCCTCCAGGTCAGCCTATGCTCTTTATTTCTTGGGCTCTATAGCGACCAACTTCAAACCGTTAATTTGGCAAACCCAAGCCCTCCGGCGGTAAACTCTTTGCTTGGTTCGCAATTCAAAACAGACTGACCTCGACAGCTCGAAGCAAGGGTGGTCAAACCATCGCCTCTGCCTCTTTGCGCACACTGCACGGAATCCGCTTTACATCTCTTGCACAATGTCGCTTCTCAACAGATTTGGAAGCTTATGGCGACCGGATGGGACTGGATGGCTTTCAACCCTCCACCTGGTCCCCCTGCACGAACATCCTTGACTGGTGGTCCAATGTGGCAATGGCGCAAGGTCCCCTTAGGAAGACCAGAACGACGACCATGATCCTAATCTCATGGGAGCTTTGGAAGGAGCGCAACGCGAGAATCTTCAACAATAGAGCAACCGCGCCTCTAGATCTCCTTGCTAAGATCAAAGAGGAGGGGAGAGCCTGGTTCTTAGCGGGGGCCGCTTCTTCGGAGTGTTTTATTTCTTCGTAATTACGGTTTTCTGTACTTAACTCTGGTTCCGTGCGGTTTCGCACCGCCTCTTCTCTATTAATTTAACGGGCATAACTCCTGCCGGTTTCTTAAAAAAAAAACAATGCGTCGCCCTCTATCTAGATGGTCATGCCGCAGTTTTGCCCTCTTCTATTTTGACACCGTCAGAAGAACTGATGCTGCAAGACTATTGCAGAGATATGCTGTGCTGTGTGAGTTTTGAATATTACTACCGTTTCCCCACCGGAATGGAAAAAATCCAGCGGGGACGGCCTCGGCTGAGGTCCCTCCTCACGCCATCGCCTATCCACCCCCTGAATTCAACGGCTGCGGTCAGCGAATTTCCTTCCCCTGGAGCTGGAATCTGTTGCCATCCTTGTTGGTATGGGGTGGTGTACTCTTCCGCCCTCGGTTTAGACACCCTTGTCAAACTAACACGATGATGACCATCGATGATGGCATGCAGTAGGTCAGTATGTGTACAGTTCATCTAAAAAGGGCGGTGCACTTTACTGTTGTGTGTTAAAATAAACCGGGGCAAGTGCCTGACTGTGTAAACAAAATTTAGATTGACCAACTCTCATAGTAGAAGAGAGACTACACACAGGTGGAGTAAAATTTTTAGACATCGGCTACACTCTCTTCTACGGAGTACTAATTAATTAGGTTGTTTTAGACATTGACACACGAAATTACCAAAGTATATTTTCATGGTAAACCCAGTCCCAGTGAGACCAAATCGAAAATACAGAGGGCAAGTGGCGAGGCGAAGCAGGTACGGATCCATGATCCGACCAATTCCCAAGCAAGCTATCCCCTCTCTTCCATTCCCGCGTCGCGTCTGCTTGTGTCTACTACTAGACTATTAGTCCCCTCTCCCTTCCCCCTTGGCCTCGGACGGTGCTGCCTGCGAGCGACCAAGTCAAAGCGGCGGAGCGACCAAGCCAGAGCCGCACAACCACCAATCCCCCCTCCGTAAGCACCTCCACCCGGCGGCGAGCCCGGCCTTAGCCGCTTCGTGCCCTCCGCCGCCGCGGCGAGTTTGAAGTTACCCCGCTTGGCTGGCTATTCCCATCCCCTGCACGAACGGACAGAGGTTTGCTTTGCTTCCTCCAAACCGCTGTTTGAATTCCATCTCCACGCTTGCCGAACCCCACCCCTGATTCGTTTTGATTATAATTCAATCTCCGGTTAGCTCCGCGGTTGGGTTCTAGCTTTGGCGTCTTGGTTTTACGGATTTCCCTCGTTTTTTGTTGCTTTAATTTGCCGCTATGATCTGTGCTGTGGTGGGATCGGAAATTCCAAGTGCCCTACTCCTGGTTGCGGAGGATCGCATGACCTGGTTCGAATCAGGGTTGGTTGTATCAGAATCACCAACTCAGCAAGCACCCGCGATTGCTGTATTTTTGCTAGATTAGCTGATGCTTCGCTAGAAGCGTCCAGATGTCGATTGTTTGTTTAGCTACCAAAAAAGAGAGGGGGAAAATCGATCATTTGCCCTATCTTTTTATGTGGCTTCTATCATTTGTACCTAGTTCGGTTGCGCTTAATAATTTGTCACGAAGTTAGAGAGGAAATCAATTATTTGTCCTTTTGGACAATTTTGTCTCTGTCTTCTTCTCCCTCTTCTCCTCCTCTTATCTTCTTCCTTGCTTGCTTCGGGCATGGCAAAATCCGACTCACGCCGTCCCTCGTCCGCGCCAATGCCATCTGGCGCCTCTGCATCACCGCGCCACCCTCCAAGCCCCCATCCGACCTCGACGCCGTCTCCACGTTACTCTCGCGCATCATCTCCAACGTTCGTGCCCCCACTGCCGGCCGCCTCCTCTCCGCCGCGCTCCTCATTTCCGGCTCCCAGGAGCACCTCCCGTTCTCCCCCCTCGCCGCATACATGTAACATCTCAATTTCCAGGCTTTTTAAAATTTTCAAAATTTAAATTAACCATTTGGTTTTATTGAATTGCTAAACCTTAACTTGAAATTTAGAAATAAAAAACAGTTTAATTTGAATTAATCAAACTTCAATTAATTCAAAAGTTGGTTTATTTAAGTTTTCTGGATTTTATTTGGGTTTAAAGTCAAAAAGATTATTTTAAGCCATTTCTTGCATTTTCTGGATTTTAAAAAGGTTTTCCTTTTTGTCCCAAAGTTAAAAATAATTTATTTGCAAAATTTAGAGCTAATGTTAAGTTAAAATTATTTTTATTAAGTTCCAAAGGCTTCTTGGAATTTTTGTGTATTTTTCTAGAATTTTTGGACCCTATCTTCTATTTTCTAAAAGTCTTTTTGCTTTTCTGGTATTTCTTTAATTCAAAAACCTATTTTAATTCTCCCTCCGGCTTTTGGGCCGAATCTCTCCCTCGGCCCACCTTTTCTCTTCGCTCTGTGACCCATTTCTTCGCCATTCCTGCACCCAAAGCCTCCGCCTCCGCTTCCTTCGACACAGCGGCCCCACCCACACCCCCTGCTCCTTTTTCCTCGTTCCCTTTACCTCAGCGCGGCTTCTCCGGACCGCCATGGCCGTTGACGCGAGCTCCCTCACATCCCAAATCCCTCGCCGGATCTCCCGATTTCGCGTGCATTAACTCCCCCGTTTCTCGCCAACCCCGTTCCATCTTTCACCTCCCCCCTTTTCCGCTCGGTTTCACCGGAGCATGCAAGGCCGACACGACCTCCACCACGCGATTTCTCCCCTTCGGACCTCCCCGTGCCCTATAAAGAGGAGCACCGGAGAGCCCGTGAGCTCCTCTCTCTTTCCCCCTGGTTCCCCACTCTATCTTGCCCTCTCCTCCCTGTGCTTCAAGAAATCCCGCCGCCGGCCGACGAGTGCTCCGCTGCTCCAAGCGCCGCCGCCGAGGTTCCTCCGCTACCAACGCATCCACCTTCGGCATCGCAAGACCGAGGGCCACCTCGTATGTACCTCCTCGTCACCGGAGTCCCACCGAAGCGTCGCCGCCGCCTTCAACCGTCGTCGCCGCCGCTTTCCCCACTCACCGCCGGCCTTCCCTTGGCACCGTGTCGCCAAAACCGTGAGCCTCGTGGCCGCCTCGCCTCCCTCTAGCCGACGGCACCCTCGCCGTCGGCCAACTCCCTCATTGCTCGCCAATGACTTTAGGCCGAGCCGCATGGCTTCGGTGTCGGCGTGGCCACGCCACGTGGCGCCCCGTCACGGCCACGCTAGCACTTTTGGCTACGTGGCAACCCATGTGACGCTGACGTGGATGTCTCAAATTTCCTTTGAAAATCAAATCGGCCGAAAATCCTTTAACCCCAGGGCTGACGGTGACGTCAGTTGACACAGCAAACCCATTTCCTTTACAAAAATAAATCCGAAAATCTAGAAAATCCTAATTTTCATCATTTCATGTGTTTTCAAACTTCCAAAAGCCCGTTCTCCATTCGAGCTCCGATTCGAGTGATTCAAATTTCTAAATTCACCTAAATCCAGTACCTTTTATTTGGTTCTAGCTTGATAATTTTTGGATTTTATTTGGAATTGATTTATTTATTTTGCTTTGTTTGTACGTATAGATTCCGACGTTTTGGAAGAATTCTTGGACCCGACGACCAAAGCATCTCAACTCTTCAACGAAGGCAAGTCGTAAACCTTTGATCATGTTGTACCTAATTTATAAAATTATATTGTTTGATATAAACATGCATGGCTAGTTATATACAAATGGTTTTGGGAATAGTTAATTACCTAATTGCCATTATGCCTCCTTGATAAATTGAGAATGACATGAACCCTTGGACACCATAGGTTGGCTTAATTTTAGTTGGACATATTTTAGTACCAACTTGGGTATCGTTTATGCTTAGCCATGCTTTAGCGATACGATGGAATCCTTGATCACATGCTCATATGTTTAAACTTGACTTAATGAAATATGGAATTGTGGCGCGGCCACTGTTGTTAAAAGTTGTTGAGCCATTGCAAGGGTTGCCATTTGGCCGGGATGAACCAAAATGATTTATACTCAAGCGAGTGATCGTGCAATAAAGGGGATGAATTTGGGATGTGGTTGACTCGCCTGAGTAGTCACTAAGGACTTAACTTTGTGCGTGATCCGGGCCATACCATGCAACCACAAGTCCATTTATGGGGTGGACCGGGCCAACTAATTAGCAACGCTTTGAGTCGGTTCTGTTTGGGTTGATAAGTGGCGCAAGAGGGGGCCGGGACGAAGAATCCTTAGCAAGCAGAACCGAGTCAAAGCAGAGCTTTGTAAAAGCCTTGTGATAATCACTTAGCCTCACGCCTTCGGAAGCGTGACATGTCTGACATTATAAGATAATTATCTCTTGTGGGTCAAGCTGTACAACCTCTGTAGAGTGTAAAACTATTCGAATAGCCATGTCCCCGGTTATGGACAATGCCTGGTGATTTCACACGAGGGGTAGACTTTCTAAAAATGTTGAAATGGTTCGGATGAATCCGAGTAGTTGGTTTTGGTCGATGGTTGGGAAGTGAAAGGGGTGTTCACTAGTTGCTTTAAAGAAACTTGATTACTTATGTATTAATCTTTTAAATTGTGCTTTACAATCTACTTCATCAGATTTATCGTCAATATTGCTTTATGCAAAATAGCCATAAAGCTATCCTTGTCAAGCCTTGCATGAATATTATTTGCATACATTTTCCTACGACTTGCTGAGTACTTTAAAATACTTATGGCTTTGCGCCATTTGTTGATCAGTCGTCGAAGAAGAACCAGGGAACACTGAGTTCTACGAGGAAGAATACTTCGAAGACTATGCGAACTAGGTCGCGTCCTCCACTCGATTGCCTGTGGGTATGTCGGATGGTCACCATGAGATATTTTGGTTCCGCTGCAAGTTACCTCTTGTTGTTAAGCCCTATGTGGCAAACTTTGTAAGACTTGACCATAAGATCATTTTGATACTAAGTAATATTAATTTGTCTGCTTCATCATCATTTTGTTGTATGGATATTATTACATCAATGTTGCAACTGTATGGGCTAGCTACTGACCGGGACTAGTTCAGAATACATAGAGGTCTCGGAGTTGTATATCCGGGGTCCCGACAATACGTCGCGTCCATGGCCCCTACGAGGGAGGCGACGGGAGCTGGCCACAGGGAAGGGCGGCGGCTGCGGGAGTAGACCATGGGGAGGAGGGTGGCGATGCCAATGGGAGCTGAGGAGGCGGTGCCAATGGTAGGAGCTTAGGTGGCCGTGGCACGACCACGGGGAGGAGGCGGCGACGCCGGAGTCCGGATCCGGCAGCCATGAGGAGGCACAAGACCGAGGCTAGCTAGGGCGGCGACGAGAGCCACCACGGGCGGAGGCGGCGGCAAGCGAGCAGCCCGCGAGGAGGCGGCGGCCAACAGAGTTTCGAAGTCGACTGGCGCCATCGGGAGGCGGCGACGCCAACGGGAGTTCGAACCGCGTGGTTACCCACGAGGAGGAGGCAACATCGAGGCCGGGCGAGATGGCGACGGAGCTAGCCACGGGAGGAGGCGGCGGCGGCGGGAGCAAGCCACGGGAGGAGAGGCGATGCCGACGAGCTTGGGAAGCCGGCGATTGTCATGGGAAGGCGGCAACGCCGGGTGGCACACGGTGAGGAGGCAACACGTCTGCCATGGCTGAAGCAAAGAAGATGAGGAAGATGAGGAGGAAGAAGACAAGGGCAAAATTTTCTAAAAGGGCAAATAATTGATTTCCTTTCCAACTTTATGGAAAATTATCAAGCGCAAAAAAAATAGATGCAAATGATAGAAGGCACATCAAAGATGAGGCAAATGATTGATAAAAAAAACGGTTATCACTAGCCAGTAAATCGCCAGCTCCTTTGATCGCAATACAGACATGAATTTCAATCCTGCTGTACTATATGAACTAGCAGTTCTATCGGTGGTGGGCATCTAACATGGTTAGGCAGTGTTACTATCAGGTGAAACTTGTTAGGAATGAAGGCGGAAGGGAAGAATCAATTTGAGGGGATGAGGGTGGCGTCTAGACACCATGGTGGAGTGCTACGGCTAGGAGGAACCCTAGCCACCAGGAGGATTCGGGAGGATGGCGCAAGGGGATTGGGTTAGCTACCCAATCCTTTTGCTGATTTTCTATTAACTTCATATCCCCTATACAATCTTGATTTGGAATAGAAACTATTACCCTTCCTTAAGTAGGACTCTTCCTAAATTAGACTTTCTTAATCTAGATTTTCCTAATTGCAAACTTCCTAATTTGATACAAAGGACTCATATGCCACTGCTAGGGCCGGCTGCTCCTGCGCCTTGTGGCACCGGCCATAGACCCTACCCACATGACATCTTTCCCTCCGTTGACAAACAGCACGTCCTCGAGCTGAAAAGAGGGATAAGATGCCCGAAAAGCAATAACGTCTTCCCATGATGCATCTGCAGCGTGAAGTCCGTCCCATTGAACCAGAATTTTCCACTTATCCCGAGACAGGCGTGTACGGAGCACCTTGGCCGGCGTTGGAATAACCCGACCGTGTAGAAGAGGCGGCAAGGGCGGTTGATCTTCAGGATGAATGCCTTCATACTTCTTAATTAGATTCACATAAAAGACATCGTGCAAGCATGCTGATTTTGGCAAGTCCAATTGGTAAGCAACCTCATTAATCGTGGAGAGAATGTGATATGGTCCATAGTACTTAGGCCTAAGCTTCATGACCGCAAGGCTGTAACAACGCTATGGCCGCCTTCTATGATGAAGACGCAGACACACAAAATTGCCCACTGCAAAACATACGCTGCGATGCTTACGGTCATAGAATTTCTTGTGAAACTCTTGAGGATGCTGTAAACGACCACGAGCATCAGATAAAAATAGGTAGCGGTCCTGAAGCTCTTGATCAATGGCCGATGTGCGAGCCTCGCCGAGCTCATAATCCTGAAAAGACGGCGGATCCCGCCCATACACGACCCGAAACGGAGTAGTTTGCAGCGCTGAATGGTATGATGTATTGTAGATAAATTTGAGCCTAGGGCAACCAACGGATCCACTGTCGAGGACGATCGCCCGTCATACAACGGAGATACATAGTAATGACCTTATTGACCACTCGGATTGCCCATCAGATTGGGGGTGAAAAGCCGTGCTCATATTAATGGTGGTGCCGCACTGTGCAAACAAATCTTTCAAAAATTGGAGGTGAAAACCGGATCTCTGTCGGACACAATAGACACCGGTATACCATGCAGGCGAACAATCTCAGCAAAGAACACACGGGCGACGAAAGAAGCTGAATAAGGGTGTGCCAAAGGGAGGAAGTGAGCATACTTTGAGAATCGATCCACAACTGTCAAGATGACGGACTTCCCGCCCACCTTTGGCAATCCTTCAATGAAGTCCATGGATATGTCAGATCAAATGCGACATAACCTCCAAAGGGCGCAATAGGCCTACGGCCGAGTCGTTTCGGGCTTTGTTATACCGCACGCCACGCGATGCCCGGACGAATGCTTGCACCACCGCCCGATCTTGACAGAGATGGAAATTCTGGTGTAGGCGGTGCAGGGTCTTTTGAATACCCTCATGGGGCCCATCATGGACCGCAGCTAGAACCCTCGATTGTAGGGTCCATGTTGCCGGAACGTGTGCGCGCCGGTGAAAGCACACGACGCCGTCAACCAGGGACCACGGATCGGCGAGTTCACCTATATCAATGCGACGGTGTAACGCCGAGAGCTCGGCCTCCGTGAGCGCGGCCTGTCGGAGCTCGTCAAACAATTCAAACCAGGGCGGTGGCGGTGGCGGTCCCGACTCGGCTTTCCTTCAGGCGAGTGTGTCAAGAATGACGCGTATATGCCCTGGCTTAAACTCAACAAAGAAAGTCGGTTAAACAATTTGCTCACCCATTGGTGTTGCGGGATAGTGGAGAGCCTCTGATTGAGAAGGAACTTGAGGGCGTAATGATCCGTGCAGACCCTGAATGGACGCCCCCACAGGTATGGCCGCTAATGTCACATGGCCTAGACGAGGCTAATTAGCTCGCGCTCATATGCCGCTAGCTTGGCATGTCGGGCGGCAATCGGGCGACTGAAGAAAGCGATGGCGCCCGCGCCTTGATGCAACACGGCACCGAACCCCATGCCCGAGGCGTCACATTCTACCACGAATGGTGCATCAAAATTCAGCAACTGGAGCACTGGTGCCGTGGTCAGCGCCCCCTTGAGTGTCGAGAACGCCGAGTCGGCCTCCGTTGACTAAACAAAGCCCTCCTGCGGCGAGGCGCGCGTCGATGGCGCCGCAATGGTGCCAAGTCCTGATGGTTACCGATAGTACCGGCCAACCCTAAGAAGCCGAGAGAGCCCAGAATCGTAGGCGCCCATCCAAGACGCCACCACCTTGGATCGATCCATGGCGGCTTTTCTGCCCGATGACATGGCCGAGGTATGTCACCGATGTGTCCCCAAAGAGGCACTTGGACTTGTTGAGGAAAAGCTGCTGTTGTTGGGAGACGCTGGAGTACCGCCCGCACATGCCGAAGATGATCCGCTCACGAGGAACTGTAAATCAAGATATCGTCAAAGAACACAAGTACAAAACGGCGTAGGTATGGCCGAAGAACCTCGTTCATGAGAGCTTGGAAGGTCGCCGGGGCGTTGGTTAACCCGAAAGCCATAACCAAAAATTCAAATAAGCCCTTGTGAGTGCGAAAAGCGGTCTTTTCCACATCGTCCAGGGCCATCCGAACTTGGTGATAACCCGAGCAAAGGTCCAGCTTGGGGAAGAACCTTGCGCCCTTGAGCTCATCCAATAGCTCCTAGACCACCGGAATCGGAAATTTGTCCTTGATGGTTTTATCGTTCAAGGCGCGATATTCGACGCAGAAATGCCAAGATCCATACTTCTTCTTGACCAATAGCAAGGGAGCAGAAAATGCCGAGCTGCTACGACGAATGATGCCCTTCTCCAACATTGCAGTGCATTGCCGCTTGAGCTCGTCCTTTTGAGTAGTTGAGTTTTTGTATGGCCGAACCACCACCGCACTGGTGCCCGGAGGAGGTGGATGCGGGGTCGCGACCGCGTGGAGGTGGGAGGCCGCGAGGTTCGTCGAAGACCGGCGTGAATTCCGCAAGTAACTCCTCCATGAGTTCCCCTGCGGCTGAGGCTGAGTGGAGGTGCGCCACCGGTTGGGATGGTGCCACACCGCACCAAGTGATCTCCCGGCCCTGGCGTTGGTATCGCATCATCAGAAGGTTGAAGTCCCAGACAATCGGTCCTAGGGAACGAAGCCACTGGACCCCAAAGGACAATGTTGAAGCCGCCCAACAGTATGGTGAGCAAGTCGAGGATGAAGTTTTCATTGTCGATGGAGATTTTTTTAGATAATAGAAGAGAAAACCCTCCCGGCCTCTGCATCAAAGATGCACACAGCCTAGTTTATTACAACTTTCCAAGTTAAAAAATATCCATAAAGTTGAAAGTGGCTCGAAGCCTTACAACCAAAAGACTACTGAAGTTTAAATTCAGTCATTACAGATCCTGTAACTAAACCGCCACCCATGGTTGTTGAAGATTTGCTTCGCAATATATTCCAACCTGGCACTTCTAGTCATCATCGACTCCTTCTGGACTGGTTTTTGCATACTTGCCCAAGCCCTCATCCATTGCCCACTCAGTAAGATAACCTGCAAGGGATTAGTAATAGTCTTTTTATCAAAAACTGCATCATTCCGACATAACCAAATAGACCAACATAAGACACTGGCTCCCATAAGGAGTTGTGATTTTAAAGTTTTTGGAATACCGGCTAACCAATTCTCAAACATGTTGGCCATATTCACAGGAGGGGATAAATTAAACACACAATGAACAAATTTCACCAAGTAAGACGGTAAATGGACAATCAATAAAAGGTGTCAATTGTTTCCTCTGTAATACAGAAACAACACTTTTTACTTCCCCTCCAATTTATTTTGTACAGATTATCCTTAGTTAAGACTACCCCTCTTTTGAGATACCATAGAAAGATTTTCACTTTTAATGGAATTTTAAGTAACCAAATAAAATTACTATTGTCGATGGAGATAGGTGTCGCATAGCACACCCCGTCGCTTGCCACCTTGTCCCCGTTGGCCACAGCCATGGAGAGTCGAGTGTGCGGCGCTAGCTTCAATTTCACCTGGTCGATGAGCTCAACGGCGATGAAGTTATGGGTGGAGCCGGAGTCGACCAGGGCCATCAATTGGACTCCGTTGATCATGATAGGAAGTTGCATCATTTGGGACTTGCGGATCCCCGTGAGGGCGAGGAGGGAGATGGTGGCATCCTCGTCTACCTCCTCGATGTCTTCCTTGTCCGGTTCAACCTGCAACATAAAGATACGCTTGCAGAAACGTTGGTGGCCCGGTATGAACTTCTCGTCGCAGCTGTAA
The DNA here is from genome assembly GCA_036346405.1 of Phyllostachys edulis. Classification (NCBI taxonomy): domain Eukaryota; kingdom Viridiplantae; phylum Streptophyta; class Magnoliopsida; order Poales; family Poaceae; genus Phyllostachys; species Phyllostachys edulis. The sequence goes on along the minus strand of JAYEVD010000816.1, from coordinate 69,983 downwards.
CAAAGACCCTTGCCGCGACGTTCCTCCATCTCGGTTGGAGTGAGCCGCCTGAATGGCTTGACCGAGCCCGACGCTCCCGTGGTGATCGTGGAGGGTGCCGTCGAGCTGGACGCTGATACCTCGGACGCTGCTGTCCTGGGTATGAACGGCTTGGTGCTGGCCACCTTGGAGGATGTGGTTGCGGTTGCCGAGACCTACTGGAAACAAAGACAAACATTCGTAGGCTCTGGCCAGGTCCATGGCGACTTCCAGGTCGGTTGGCTGTTGAAGCTCGATGTGTTTGCAGGGGCTCGCCAAGTCCGGCCGTGAACAACATCACTTGCTGTTCCTCATCGAGGTGGCCACAACAAGCTAGCAAAGTTAGGAAATTTTCGGTGAATTCTGCAACCGATGTTGTGCGTCGAAGGCTCGTCAATGCGCCCGGCGGATTGTGACGTGTGGGAGTCCCAAACCGACGATTAACGAGGTCCGTGAAGTGGCGCCAATTAGGCATGCCATCCATGCGCTCCACCCGCATGTACCACAGGTGCGCTATGCCGGACATGTGGTACGTAGCGAGCCACACCCTGCCCTCCATGGGTGTTTGCTGTGCACGAAAGAATCGCTCGCATTGGTTGATCCAAGGTATTGGATCCTACTTGTTGTCAAAGGTCGGAAAGTTGAGCTTGATGTAGCGGGGCGAGTTCCGTTGGTGTCTTGTTCCTGGTGCAGGGAGGTGCGGTGGTGGCAAGCGAGGGGGCAGTGCCACGGAGGCGATGCCCGAGCCCTCGCTGGAGCAGCGCTGGGTTGGCGGCAGTTCACCGTCGGCTACCAGTCGTGTGGCGGCCTCTTCATCGTCGCCATCCTCCTCGCTAGTGGGATGTCCTTCCATGTGTGCTAAGTGCCGATCATGACGGGATAGCCGGCTGATGTTGGCTTCAATCAAGCCGGCATGCTGGGCGAATTGGTCATTGATATTTGCAAGGGATTTTGCCATATCCTCGGTGAATTTGCGCCTCACCTGTTGGAAATCCTCGTTACCACCGCTGCTTGACACGATGGATGTAGCAACGGTTGGCTCTGATACCAAGACGTTAGGTGAAGCTCATTGGGAATGAAGGCGGAAGGGAAGAGTCAATTCGAGGGGATGAGGGTGGCGTCTGGACGCCGTGGTGGAGTGCTATGGCTAGGAGGAACCCTAGCCGTCAGGAGGATTCGAGAGGATGACGCAAGGGGATTGGGTTAGCTACCCAATCCTTTTGTTGATTTTCTATTAACTTCATATCCCCTATATATAGGAGTACAATCTTGATTTAGAATAGAAAGTATTACCCTTCCTTAACTAGGACTCTTCCTAAATTAGACTTTCTTAATCTAGACTTTACTAATTGCAAACTTCCTAATTTGATACAAAGGACTCCTATGCCACCACTAGGGCTGGCTGCTCCTGCACCTTGTGGCGCCGGCCATAGACCCTACCCTGCATGACAGTTACATGATTGATGTGAATGCACATGGCAAAGCAACAAAACCTGACGCTTAAATCTATTGATCCAGGAATCTTCTCTCTTCCAACTAAAATACACATGAGGCCCGGTTTGTAAAACATGTCTGGTTTCATCTAACACAGCTCCTAGCACCTAGAAACAGATTGATTACATGTGAATTTGAAGTCACTACCCAAAATACATTTGCTGTTACTTCTGATGCAATTGCCATTAGGATAATCAGTTTGACTAATTTATTGTTTGCCCCACTCTTTAGGAACAAAATCCTAGTCAAGGAATTATGTGCCACCTGAAATTCAACACTACTAGCTAATTGTCGATATTTAGTTTCAAATATATATACAAAAAAGCAGTGAATAAACTGTCATTCATGTTTCAATTCGTGTTTATGTTTACATATCTCTACTGATCACTCCACTAATGTCCCGAAGCAGTGGCTAGTACTATTTGGTTTGGTTTGATACATGTTACGTTTGTGCTTTTGACATCTCATTAATGATTTGGATATCTTATTTGGATATACATTGCAAATGGTCCAATTCATTTAGAGTGAATCCTTACGATTTCCTGCAATAATTTCAGGTTCATGAGGGGCTCGAGAATGAATCCAGGTGATCGTAGAACACGGAGCACAATGTCAATAGTAATTGTGATGGGCTTGTGCGGCTTCTTTTATATACTAGGCGCTTGGCAGAAAGGTGGGACAGGAGGGGGTGATCGTTGGGCAAAGAGGGTGATGGAAGAAACTGACTGTAAAATCTTGCCAAATCTGCACTTCGAAACCCATCATAGCCGAGGTGGTGTTAATTCACTGGTCATGAACAATAAAGTGTTTGAGCCATGCCATATTCGATACAGTGACTATACTCCTTGTCAAGATCAGAACCGAGCAATGACCTTTCCTAGAGAAAATATGACCTACCGAGAGAGGCATTGCCCTGCAGAGAATGAGAAACTGCACTGTCTAATCCCAGCACCAAAAGGCCATGTCACCCCTTTCCCTTGGCCCAAGAGCCGTGACTATGTTCCATATGCGAATGCTCCGTATAAGAGCCTGACAGTCGAGAAAGCTGTTCAGAACTGGATCCAATATCAGGGAGATGTGTTTAAATTTCCAGGAGGAGGGACAATGTTTCCCGATGGAGCAAAAGCTTACATTGATGAACTTGCATCCGTCATTCCACTTGCTGATGGCACCATTAGGACTGCACTTGATACTGGATGCGGGTATGTCCACTAGGCACATCTTTTAATCATTTCCTCCTTTGAAGATGGCACTTAGCTGCTACTCATAATCTCTCTTTCAGTGTCTTCTTAGTTGCATCTTTGCTTAGTTTATGTTCTTCATAGCACTAAATAATCAGATGTTAGTGTCTTGTACTCTTCTTAGTCCAATTTCTTGGCATTTTCACATGTATGATTAGGCCGTTTTTGCATTTACCTTATGTTAGTGCTTTCTTGGCCCCCCTCCCCCTCCTCTTTGTAGTTGGAGTAACATTTCTGACCATGTGTAGGTTGCAAACTGGGGTGCTTACCTAATGGATAGAAATGTATTAACCATGTCATTTGCACCTCGAGACTCACATGAAGCTCAGGTTAAATTTGCTTTGGAGCGAGGTGTTCCTGCAGTGATTGGAGTTCTTGGAACTATAAAGCTCCCATACCCATCAAGATCTTTTGATATGGTCCATTGCTCACGCTGCTTAATCCCCTGGAAGTCAAATGGTGAGTACTGTCAACTATGCATAGAAAATAGAATACTAGTGTGAAGTGAATTTTTTCATGAGCTATAGTTTTTTGCTTCCTGCAGATGGGATGTACATGATGGAAGTGGATCGGCTTCTGAGGCCTGGTGGTTATTGGATATTATCCGGTCCTCCCATCAATTGGAAGACAAATCACCAAACATGGAAGAGATCCAAACAAGATTCAGAGGAAGAACAAAATAGAATTGAAAACATTGCCGAAATGCTTTGCTGGAATAAAATCTATGAGAAGGGAGATACTGTTATGTGGCAGAAAAAGGCAAATTCAAATGCATGCGGTGACAAGAATGGCCGTGCTAGCAAGATGTGCAAAGTTCAAAATGCAGATGACGTCTGGTATGTGTTGACATAATTGCGGTTTTAGCAAATATTTCAGATTAATTCCAGCTTTAATTATGAATAGAAAAGCATAATTCCAGTAAGACATGAGCATCAAATAAATGACTTGTTGGGGGAGGGTCCCAGCGCTACCTTGAGCCGACGGTGACATCATGAAAGCATAACCCCCCATTCGGAGACCAACCCTAGACGGGGTCCGTGAACCAACCCAGGACGGGGTCCGGAGACCAACCCCGGACGGGGTCTGCGAACCAACCTCGGACGGGGTCCGGAGACCAACCCCAGACGGGTCTCAGGCCAACCTCGAACGAGGTCCAAAGACCAACCCCGGATGAGGTCCGAGGACCGACCTCAGCGAGGTGTGACACATCGGTGAACCTGCTCCGGACGAGGTCCAGGACCGACCACGGACAGGTCCGGAGGCCAACCTCGCCGAGGTACGATACATCGGTGGACCCACTCAGAGGTGGCGGGACCCGCTTGGCAAAACGGATGAAAGTATCCTCGGGATGAACTAGGTACCAAGGGCAATGATGTAACTTTGCATGTCTACCCCCCCCCCCTCTATAAATAGACTACATGTAAATGGGAGAGGGGAGGTCAATTGTAATTTCTATCACCCATATGCAATACATCCGTACGACCCCTTTGTGTGTGATTCTCGTTGAGGTCCAATCCGCACCCTAGCGGTCGACGCGTCCGACCGGGGGTGCTACAAGTTCATCGCCGATCTCAGATCGACGATTACGCTTGGCGCCGCTCAAGACGCTTCCTTGACACGGTCCGTGCATGCGCCCGACCCGTCCATGCGCTCCCCCGACACGGTCCGCTAGTTCAGTGGATTCACCTCGGCGAACCAAAACATGCCTTGATGGCTTGACCTCGGCGTGGTTCCACTTGGCCCAACTTCGCTTCGCCTCGATAACGTCTCCTCGATTAGGGGCTCCCCCTGGTTCGACGGATTCACCTAGGTTGAACTTCGCTTCACCTCGAGGGCGTCTCCTCGACTAAGGGCTCCCCCTAGTTCGACGGATTCACCTCGGTGAACCACAACATGCCTCGACTGCTTTGCCTCGGCTGAACTTCGCTACCTCGATGGCATCTCCTCGACTAGGGGCTCCTCCTGGTTCGACGTAGATTCACCTTGGCTGAACTTCGCTTCACCTCGAGGGTGTCTCCTCGACTAGGGGCTCCCCCTAGTTCGACGGATTCACCTCGGCGAACCACAACATGCATCGACGGCTTTGCCTTGGCCAAACTTCACTTCTCTTCGATGGCGTCTCCTTGACTAGGTGCTCCCCCTAGTTCGACGGATTCACCTCAACGAACCCCAACACGCCTCGATGGCGTCTCCTCAATTCTAGGACTCTCTCGACTAGGGCTTTAGTTTGACGGATTCAACCCAACGAACCCTAACACGCCTCGATGGCTTGCCCTCGGCGTGATTCAACTCAACCTCGATGGCTTTGCCTCGACTGAGTGGTGAAAAACTCACCCTCCGGGGCCGAGTACACGATAAGGACTCACCCTTCGGGGTTGAGTACACAAGTGAAAAACTCACCCTCCGGGGCCGAGTACACGAGAAAGACTCACCCTCCGGGGCCGAGTGCGCGAGAAAGACTCACCCTTGGGGGCCAAGTACACGCGCAAAAGACTCACCCTTCGGGGCCGAGTGCGCGATAAAACTCATCCTCTGGGGCTGAATACACGAGAAAGACTCACCTCCGGGCCGAGTACACGAGCAAAGGACTCACCATCCGGGGCCGAGTGCACGCGAAAGACTCATCCTTGGGGCCAAGTACACGCAAAAGACTCACCCTCCGGGGCTAAGTGCGTGATAAAGACTCACCATCTGCGGCCGAGCGCGATAAAGAGTCACCCTCCAGGGTCGAGTATGTGATAAAGACTCACCCTCCGGGGCCAAGTATGTGAGTGAAAAACTCACCCTCCAGGGCAGAGTACGTGATAAAGACCCACCCTTACACGTGTAAACTCGACGGACGAGTCGCGGTGCAAAGACTCACCTCTGGGGCCAAATGCACGAGAAAGACTCACCTTTGGGCCGAGCACGATAGCAATCGATGGCTCGACCTCGACGTGGGTCAATTTGGCATCAACGACGCCTCCTCGACTAGATGCTCCCCTAGCTCGACGGATTCAACTCGGCGAGTTCCAACACGCCTTGATGGCTTGGCCTCAGCATAGTTCAACTCGGCCTTAGCGGCTTTGCCTCGGCGAAACTTCGCTACGCTTCGATTGCTTGACCTCGGCATGGTTGACTCGACAGCTTCGCCTCGACTAAACTTTGCTTCGCCTCGATGACATCTCCTCAACTAGGTAGTTCCCCTAACTCAATGGATTCACCTCGGTGTGTCGAGTTTAGCACTTCGGCGCATGCCATCCCACTTGAAGGCTACACCTCGGGTTGAGTGGCCACATCCTCGCCCCCGAGGCAGAGAGAGAACATACTCGCCCTCTGGGGCCAAGTGAATACATACTCACCCTCCGAAGGCCGAGTGGACTTAACCTAATCTGGACTTGTCCTCACCCTTCGGGGTCGAGCAGGTAGACGCAAGTGCTCTCGAGCCTTGTCTTGAACGCTAAGTTTTTCGATGGGAGATAGTGACGTTCTGGTCTATCCACAACCACGAAGTGCTCTCGAGCTCCGTCTCGAGCACTAAGTTTTTTTGATGGGAGATAGTGATGTTCTAGTCTCTCCACGACCATGAAGCACCCTTGAGCCCCGAAGCGAGCGGTAAATTTTTTCGATGGGAGACATCGACGCTCCAAATTCCACACCATGAAGTGCTCGAGACGCGTGCGCTCTTGAGCCCCGTCTCGAGCGCTAACTTTTTTTGATAGGAGACGATGACGTTCCGGCCTCTCCACAACCGCGAAATGCTCTTGAGCCCCGTCTCGAGCGCTAGGTTTTTTTTCGATGGGAGACGGTGACGTTCTGGTCTCTGCATGACCATGAATGGGAGATGGCGACGTTCTGGCCTCTCCACAACCACGAAGCGTTCTCGAGCCCCATCTCGAGCGATAAGTTTTTTTTTCGATGAGAGACGGCGACGTTCCGGCCTCTCCATGACCATGAAGTGTTCTCAAGCCCCGTCTCGAGCGCTAAGTTTTTTCGATGGGAGACGGTGACGTTCCGGCTCCACCACCACTAAGCACTCTCAAGCCCCGTCTCGAGCGCTAGGTTTTTTCGATGGGAGATGGGGTAATAACTTATCCCCTCATCAAGAACCAGTCAACAGTCAACTCGTCAGTGAGGCGAGCACTTCTCGCGTTGTAGGACATACCTCAATGAGTCGAGCACCACTCGCTCCATACGCCACATCTCGACGAGTCGACTATCTCGTGTTCAGAAGCATATCTCCCCACCTTGAAGGTAACTCCTCGGTGAGTCGATTAACACGCGCTTCAGTGCACGCTTACTTCTATCTCGCAGTAACCCACTGGTCTCGAAAGTGCTTCGTGCCTAAGCACGCTCTCTAGTCGCTAGGGCGGTCACTTTAGCGAGGACAACACTCGATGGTTTTGCCTCGGCATGATGCGACTTCGGCCTCGGCGACACTCTCTCGACCAAACTCATCTCGGCTTTGTTGGGGTCTCCTCGATTAAGTGACCCCCCTTTGATTGGTGGTTGTACCTTGGCGAGCGCCAACACGCCGCCTCTATGCAATGTGGTCAGCCTCGAGAACACTCCCTCTGCCAAACATAGCTCCGTATCGAGTGCTCCTCGAGGACACCCAAGCAAGTCAAGCTTGGCACTTCAACTCATACCTTCACACCTCGAAAGTCACGAGTTAAGAACTCCACCATGTAACTTTAGCTCGCCACGCGCACCCAACTATATGTGACTGCAACCTTTTCACGCGAACCCCCCCGACATGACTTGAAATTGTCCCAGTGGAGGAGCGACCCTTCAGTGAAGACCAACGGAACCCACCTCGAGGTGCATGCCGAACTCGTCGCCTTGAATTCACGTGAATGCTAAGGTAAATTAACATAGTGTTGGAGCGCTACTGCAGTTATTAGTGGAATCGTCGACCAGGAGCCGCGCCCCGACCCATTTTACAAGTCGGTGCGCCGGTCTGGGTGGGCGGTTGACGACTACCCGGATCGGCGAGGGGCTACTGTTGGGGGAGGGTCCCCACGCTACCTCGAGCCGACGGTGAGCTCATGAAAGCATAACACCCCATCCGGAGACCAACCCTAGACGGGGTTCGAGGGCCAACCCCGGACGAGGTCCGAAGATTGACCAGACGGGGTCCGAGGGTCGACCCCAGCCGTTCCAACCCCTTGGTCGGGGTTCGGAGACCTACCCTGGACGGGGTCGAGGGCTAACCTCGGACGAGGTCCGGAGACCAACCCCGATGAGGTCCGAGGACCGACCTCAGCGAGGCGCGACACATCGGTGAATCTGCTCCGGATGGGGCCCGGGGGCCAACCTCGCCGAGGTATGGCACATCGGTGGACCCACTCGGAGGTGGCGGGATCCGCTTGGCAAAACGGACGAAAGTACCCTCGGGATGAACTAGGTACCAAGGGCAATGATGTAACTTCGCATGTCTACCCCTCCCACTCTATAAATAGGCTCCACATAAATAGGAGAGGGGAGGCCAATTGTAATTTCTACCACCCATATGCAATATATCCGTACGACCCCCTTTGTGTGTGATTCTCGTTGAGGTCCCCTTTGCACCCCCGGCGGTCGACGTGTCCGACGGCCACAAGTTCACTATCTGATCTCGTATCGACGACATGACTATTAAGCAAAATAAACTACTCAAGTCTTCTATACATTAATTCATGCAATAGAGAATAAACTCTAGATTCAAATCAATTAGCATAATGCTCAAATTGATGTTTGTTTAATTTTGCTCCCATGTCGGGCTGCACAAGCACGAAGCAAGGCCTCTTCGCTACTAATGGTCTAGTCTGTTAATTGATTGTGTGTGACAATTTCTAAGTAATAAGTCAGGCTTAGAGCTCTTATATCACTTACGAGATTCTAATAATAGTTAGCAATTTAATACCACAAGTAAAATTGCTTCAACAGAGAAGTACAGAAACAATATGTGGCAAGTAATAAGACTGTAACAGACAACAAGATAGCTCAAAGCCTAGCTTATATCTCCAAATTATCACACTAATCTCACTATGACCAATATCCTCACGGAGCAATTCTTAAGCCCACGATCTATCATGCAAGTCACCCAATACTAGTGCTACTCAAATCACAAATAGATATGAACTCACTAGTATGGCACACTAAGCACAATAGATATACAGAAGTTGAAGAATGATCACTGAACTGATGGCACTCAAAACCACCAAGAAGTCAAGACAAGGCGTGTTGGCAAAACTATCCTAGAAAACCTATCGCAACCACTATGTGCGGTGAAAACAATGTGGTTCACGGAGATACAGTGTCCTTCCACAACCAGGGGCACACCAAACTACGGAATCGAGGTACAGGAAGTGCCGCACATGACAACAAAATAGATCGCGCACCGGCTGCAAAGTGCACGAACAAAGCAACCGGACACCAAACTCACAATAAGCACCACAAAGAACTACAAGAACAACCAAAGCACGCCAAGCCTCACCAACAAATGAGCTCTAGAGACTCGGTGAAGAATCCAATCAATCTACCTCCGTCTCCCTGCCTCCACAACTCCACCACCACTAAGAACCGAGCCACTAGTCAAGTTCTCCACGAGGAGAAGGCAAGTCGGCCTACTGGTCGCAAGTGGAGGGAAGCCAAGTCACCATTGCCGCCAAGAGGTCGGCAACGATGGAGCTAAGAGCAAGGTTCGCCCGAGATTGAAAAATCAAGCGCAAATGGTAGAAAAAATGGATTGGAAGCTTTTAGATCTTTCCTATGTGTTGCCAAGGAGGAGACCGGGATTAAGTCGGAAAGCCAAGGCGAAGGCAACGACGGCGCAACCGCCGCCTCACGTGGGGATCGGACGATCTCCATCTAGATGGAACTTTTTTATTAAATAATCTTTTTAACTTTTATTTTAAAATTAATCTCAAGCGCTTTATTTTTAAAAATAACCCCTTTGGTCACACCACCACCCATAGCGCCAAACAACACGCGGGTTTGCGACGATCCCCACGACCACATCTGCTCTTGCTCTATCTCAAGAGTTTGTCCTAGATGAGGTTTGGTCACGCCAGCCTTATCCCTTTCTCACGGATGAGAGCCAACTTATCCTTTCTCCTCTCATCTCTCTCATAATGACAAGCGGCTCCCCATGGATAATTGGGAAATTACCAAAAAGCCCATGGTTTACAACAATATGTTCTCTTATGTATACACAGTGATTAAGTTATCTGGTAGTAGCTTCATATGCATTCTGTCAGCTTCTAACATGCCACGTCAACTCAACTAAGCCATAACCATATGTAATAACAAAATCCTTAATAAAATTTAAAAGTATAACAGTTATGTAGAATTTCGGGAATAATTGTGTCTCTTAGGATCCCCACACCCTTTATTTATAGTGCTAAAGATTACACAATCCAACTCGCACACGATTGACTCTTAGACTCACACCCAACTTGGACTATTAACTAAACTCTAATATCTCTAATACCCCCTCTCAAGGTGGGCATGAAATAACAATCATGTCCATTTTGTTACATATTGCAATACCATTACTATAATCTACCAAAACCTACCAATACTCTCACCACCAATACTACCAGGTACGTCACCAAATTTATCTCCACCATCTACCTACCGCCTCGACCTCAACCTCCTCACCCACATGCCTCCAAACCACCCCTCTACCCACCGTCCCAGCCTCGGCCTCCACCACCTCTACCCACACATCCCCGCCTCTTCCCATCCTCCTTCTCGCCATCTCTACATCTACCATAGCACATTTTGACGCTTGACTCCAAAGTCAATCATCTTTTCCAATAAAAATATTATTTTAATCTTTTTGGAATAAAACTAATATTTAATTCATTTTCACATTCTTTTAAATTGATTTTACGCCATTGTTGGCTTCTCCGATCAGACGGCCTTCTTCTACACTTGTCATGGTTGCATTTGCCCTGGGGTCACCTCTTACTCTTACTCTACCTCCACCTTGACCTCCTTCAACAAATCTATTATTCCCACCACCACCTCTACTAGGGCGAGATGCCCCACACTTATAACACTCGGTCCTCCTTGCAAAGTTCGAGTTGCCGCATCTCTCATCACGACAAATCCAATCACCATCGCGACCTCCAGTTATCAACTATTGTGTATTTTGACCTTATAGGGTTGAAATAGCCTCCTCCGTAGTTGGCAATGCCACCTGATGACATATTGAAGCCCTCCTGCTCTCAAACTTAGGGTTCAAACCTTCAAAAAGTGAGTGACCCTCCAACATTGCAGCCACACCCTACCAAACTAAATATCTCTAGCACACGTGAGCATATTCTTGAGCTGTCTTCTCCCCCTGTTTCAAAGCATCTACCTTGCCCTAAACTTACACCATCATCATCACATTGCCAGCCCCGGAGTACATATTCCCCAATGTCTTCCACATCACCGTTGCACTTGTGATCGCCTCCGCCATCCTAGCAATGGACGGGGACACTGAAGTCAACAGCCATGCCACCACCATAGAGTTGGTGGTGTTCCACACCCTCCAATCAGCACCCCTTATCTACAGGCTCGACATAGGTCTCTTGCAGATAGTGCTCTACACCCTTCGTCTTTAGAATTAACTGAGCCGTCCTTGACTAACTCAGTTAATTCTCGCTTCCTTCTAGCTTCACATCATTCGACATCAATTCCAGCTTACAATTATGATGATCTCGTATCGGCCCTAGGACCTATCAAACCCATTGCGATGAGGTCCTGCAATATACCTCTCATCTCACCTTTTGTGACCAAAGAGGATTCTCCACTTCCCCCATCCATGGTCACAATACTCTTCTCCGCAGCTTTTCACGCAGTTTTTTCCTTAGCCTTACTCGCAGCTTCGTTCTCCTCCGGATTCATCTTCTACTTTCAACACTGTTTACACACCCCTCGTCAAATCGTCGTCCTCCTGCCTATTACTGCGCGTATTGACGATCATGGTAACCTCTTCACGCATCAACAGACCGTGACTCCATGATCACAAACACAATCGCCAACACCTCTTGAACCATCCCCGAAACCAGCATCCATACCAAGCCACACAAAATCCACACCAGATCCTCCTAAAAAATCCACATCGGATCCTCCTAAACAATCCACACCGGATTGGATCCTCCTCTACTCCCTCCTCTTCTCCCCACCGACACCACACCGGATCCTCCACCCCCCTCTTCTTCTCCTCCCCCACCAACACCGACCGAACTCTTCTTCTCCTCCCCACCGACATCGACCTCGAGCGCCGAATCAGTCCGAGCGCTCCTCACCCTCCTTCGACGAGGGCTCCTCACAACTCTCCCAAGCACGGCCGATCTCCTTCTTTCTCCACCGCTGATTCTTGAGCGGCAAATGAAGGAGTGGCTACCTGCTGCAAACGGCAGCCCGGTGGTGGCGTCTAGTGGTGCGGCTTCGGGTGTTGATGGTGAACGGCGGCTACAGATTGGATCTGAGGTGAGTTTACGGATTAGGGTTAGGCTCTGATACCATGTAGAATTTCAGGAATAATTATGTGTCTGTGAGGACTCCCACACACTTTATTTGTAGTGCTAAAGATTATAATCCGACTCGCATACGACTTGACTCTTAGACTCGCACACGATTTGGAATCTTACCTAAACTCTAATATGTCCAACAAGTTAGCATTTGAATACACAAAGAGATCATAGGATTTGGAATCGATTGCCCATCTAGAGGACAGTTAAGATGAGCACGGATCGCTGATTACAGCGATTACTACTTGTATACGCAAATGTTCTCTTCCCAGTGGAAGCAAGAAGAGTTGATTTCTGGGAATCGCTTCTAGCTCTGGCAATCTGCTAAATTTTCTCTGTCCTCCCATTATATCAGTTTTTTATTTTGTTTTCTTGATGGTTTTATTACTATAGGTATAAGAAAATGGAAGCTTGTATAACACCTTTTCCGGAGGGAGCACAGCTAAAGAAGTTTCCAGAGAGACTATTTGCCATCCCTCCCAGAATTCTAGAAGGTCGTACCCCAGGTGTTACAGAAGAAGTCTATGAGGGGGATAATAAGCTGTGGAAGAAGCATGTCAATACTTACAAGATGATGAACAAGTTGATAGGCTCTTCAAGGTATAGGAATATTATGGACATGAATGCAGGCCTGGGAAGTTTTGCTGCGGTGCTTGATTCTCCCTGGTCCTGGGTAATGAACGTTGTGCCCACAATATCAGAGAGGAACACTCTTGGTATCATCTATGAGCGAGGTCTTATTGGCATACACCATGATTGGTGAGTCGTAAATCTCTCTGTTTTGGTATTTATTGTCAAATGAGATGTTGATGTGTTGAAACTGTTCCTGTGTTATTGTGACTTTGTGTTGTCAGGTGCGAAGCCTTCTCTACGTACCCTAGGACATATGACCTGATACATGCCAGTGGCGTCTTCAGTTTATATCAGAATAAGTAGGTGATCTCTGTTCTTTCTCCCCTCTTGATGATACAAAGGCAATCTATGCTCTCTTTTAACATGAATTTGTCAAACTTGGTAGGTGTGATTTGGAAGACATTCTTCTGGAGATGGATAGGATTTTACGGCCTGAGGGCGCAGTCGTACTGCGGGACAATGTTGAGGTGCTGAACAAGGTTAGGAGGACAGTGATGGGGATGCGGTGGAAATCCAAGCTACTTGATCAAGATGGCCCCCGTGTGCCTGAAAAAATCTTGATTGCAGTGAAAGAGTATTGGGTTGGCAGCAAAGAAGAAAATAGTTCGTAGAAGAGATACAGGACCATGGTGATTGTTGACATCGTGCTGTTGTATCCATTAATAGATTTTGATCATAGGTACAGACCTCACCAAATCGCAACCGAGGTGCCATAGTCAAACGCTGTTACGATGTCCTGGATATTGGTTGTGCATATATTGTACCACTGCAGATCTGCCAATACCAGGGCATCAATCTACTCTTTTTGAGTATGAACCACGACCCACGAGGTAGTGCTTCGCCCAGGGACGCTGTTTCTGGTGCTGTAACAGGTGAACATGGTACACATGGTACAAACATACCTGCAGCAACACTGAAGCACGAGCATGGAAATTGAGATGCCAATATATACTATAACAATAAGATATGCAGCGGTAGCGTGGAATTGCACGCATGAGCCGCTGCGTGTATGTGCCTAACTGCGTATATAAACGCCGTCATGTATATTAAGTACGTACGTGTGCCAAACTGCCAATCCGTTTCGGGCAATTTACTTACTCAGCAGTCAGCACACGTGTTTGTAAGTCACTCCTAGTGATCTAATACGTGTAGCAGTACTCAGTATATACGATGATGTTGCCATGAATAAAGGGAGTTACTACTCTGTGTTCGTTCGTAATCTGTTTGATTATGGCTGTATGCATGTAGCTCTGAGAGTTTTGTTATCTTCAGTTCCTTCTTCAAAAGGCTGGGCATTTGCTAGTATCTGCACTTACTGCAATCGTCATACAATTCGAAGGCACTTGCCTTTTTCAACCGGTGGATTGAATAGGTGTTTTACTGCACCTTACAAATAATTACTGCAACATCATTGTGTCTTTGATAAATATGTACAACCATATGACTTTACCACATCTTTCAAAGATTTATTGCGACATCATTGTGCCTTTGATAAACATGTACAACAGATTTATTGCTACCTCCATATGTTTTTACTGTAGCACTACAAGAGGTTTAACGCACCATTTTTTGAAGGAATTTACCGTCATCTTAGCAAATAGTATAGACACGTAGCCAACAAACTAATAAACATGGGTTCCTTGTTATTTCTAGAATGTTTTTTTTTCTTATTTTAGCCATAACTTTTGTCGGTAATCTAGAACCGATCTTACGTATTGTAACATCCCAAAGTTCTGTTACTAAAATAAAAAGTAATAAAGTTATGATTTTATTGGATTTTCTGAAATTTGAAAGAGTTTTATTTCTTTTCTTGAATTTCTGAAGTTTTAAAAGTCAAAATAAAATTTATTAAAGTTTTTGAATTTTTCTTGGATTTAAAGTTGAAAAGAAAATTTTAATTAATTTCGAATTCTAAAAGCTTTTCCCTAATTATTTTAAAGCCAAAATAAATTTATTTGCAAAATTAAAAGCCAACTTTAAGTTGAAAATAATTTTTAAGTCCAAAATAACTCTAGGAATGTCTGTGAATTTTTCTAGAATTTTTGGAGTTTATTTGCTATTTTCTAAAGCTATTTTGATTTAACTCCATTTCTGAAATTCAAAAATCAATTTAAATCCTCCAACAGTGTTGGGCCGAATCTCATCAGCCCATTCCTTTTTCTTTGCGCCTTCCCAATCCACGCTTCCTGCTCGCTTTGGGTCCACACATCGCTAACCGCCACGCCTCATCGCTAAGCGGCCCACACCGCCACCGCCTCTCTCTCCCCACCACCGCCATGTGGGCCCGCATGACCTTCCTCCTCCTCTATCTTTCTTCCTCTTTCTGCCCGTGCGTGAGGCCGCCATTGTTGGCCACTTGAAGCTCTGCAATCTCTGCAATCCCCTCCCCCTCTTCACGCGCATTCAAACCCATGGTCGCCGCCTCCCCCATTTCCGTTCTTCTCCCCCTTCATCACGCTGATGATCACGGACCAGAATCGCCACCGTGACCTCCGCTACCGATCTCCTCTCCCGCCTCCTCCGCCTTATAAAGGAGCACGAGGTGCCCTCCTTGCTCATCCCATCTCCACCACTCACCCTCCTCTCCTCTCTCTCGCCGGATTGGAGTTTTTCCACCGCTTGGCCGCAACTCCTTCGTCGCTTTAGCGCCACCGCCGACGACTGCAACTCCGACCGCACCATCGCATCGCGCATCAAGTCTCCCGCGCGCTACCGATGTCGGAGCCTCGCCGGAACGCCACCGCCATGAAAGCCCCACATTGCCGCTTATTGACTCGCCATCGGCCATTCCATCGCGTCCCCGCACATCCGAGGTGAGCCCTAGATTCCTCATGACCTTCTCCACCCGTTGATGCCTCGCCACCGCCGCCGTACATCGTCACGGCGCCATTCGCTCGAAGCGCCGGTGTTAAGGTGATGTGGCAGCGCACGCCATCGCCACATCATGCCAAATCACCTCCCACCTCAGCGCCTCGCCTACGTGGCATGCCCATGTGTCACTGACGTGGCAAGCGGCCCACATGTCATAGAAAGAAGAGATTTTCGGTAGAAAAACAATTTCGGACGAAAACCATTTAACCCAGCCACTGACGTCATCATGACGCATTAATTTGATTTTCCTTTAGAAGAATAATTCCAAAATTCTGCAAAAATCCCAAATTCATCATTTCATATGATTTTCAAAACTTCCAGGGGTTCGTTCTCCTTCATACGAACTCCGATTTCGACGATTCAAATTTCTAAATTCATATAAATTCAAGATCTAGCTAACTAAACTAAAAATATTTAATTTGGAGCTCATTTGAATCTTTGTTTGAATTTGGCTTATTTTTATGATAGATTTCTAATTTACTTTAGAGAGTCGATTGACGCCGTTTGAGAACAACTAATTGATCAAGTCAAGTTACATCTTTGACCATATTTGAACCCATTATTTAAAATTATTTAAATTCTATTTTAAATTATTACTGCATGCTTAGTTATATTCAGTAATTTAAATTCCTGCTTTAAATTTATAGATATGCCTAAATCCTTTGTATGGTCAAAGTTGATATTTGAATCGAATATATTGTCACCATAGATAAAACCTAGTTGATACAATATTATGAACTAGGATCATTTGAAAATATGATGCAAAGACATGCTTAGACCAAAAGTATTTGATTTGGGGAATTTCAGCCAAAAATCAAATGTTGTTTAAATTGTATCCATGACATTGGTGTGTTATGGAAGTTTATAAATGACTTTGAAAAATGAAATAAAATGATGGTTTGGACTAGGGCGAAATGGATAGTTGGTGGGTGCAGGTTTATGCACGGGCTCAACCTGGGTAAGGTTGAGGCCCAGGGGTTGTTTTGAAAGGCACCCAAGTCAGTTAAGGACCGATTTTCGAGTGTATTTTTCGAAGCCATACCATACTACCACAAGTCTAGAGTAGGGTGGACTTGGCTAACTAATTTGCAACATTCCATCGTGGTCGTGCCATCCGGTTGCGTGGGTGTCTATTATGACTTACTTTTATGTATTCCCACCGCGCAAGAGGGGCCCGAACCTAGCGGGTTTCTATCCAAAGTGGGGTGAAACCTTAGCGGTATGACTACGCTAGAGGGCACATTGTAAAGGCCTTGTGATAATCTCTTAGTCGCACACCTTCTAAGTGTGTGGGCAAGACAAGTTGATTATCTCTGTGGGTAAAGTTGTACAACCTCTCGCAGAGTGTAAAACTATTCGAATAGCCGCGTCCACGGTCATGGACATGCCTAGCAAAGCTGCTCCAAGTTAGATCTTTGGTTTTTGGTTTTTCAAAAGACTTTATCAAATGGTTTATCCAAATAGAAAATTGGGCAGGAAGCCATGTGATAGGAGGGTATCATTCACCATTCTTGTGTGAATGTTATCTGACTATAAAATTGAGAATTTATAAAAAAATAAATTTTAGTTATAGAATAACTGCTTTGGAACTTAGTACCAATATTTAAAGAAACATTGCTTTATGCAAATTTAACCAATAAGCCTTCCTTTGTTATATCCTTGCATGCATTATAATATGTTATTAGGTGTAATTTGCGAGCACGAAAGTTGTGCTCATCCTTACTTAATGCAAATAAATTTTAGAGGAGAAGGACTTCACTACTGGTGGGGATCTCGATGACTAGGCCGCTACCCCAGTCGATTGCCTATGGCAGATCAGCTGGACTCCACTACTTCTTCGCCTTCCACATTGTTCTTTATTGTTGGCTTGTAAGCCTCTTTTATAATAAACTCGCTGAATATTAATAAAATTATGTGATTTATGGATGTTACCATATCTCTACATCGTATGAACTAGCTACCGATCATGGGACTAGTTCGTAAATACACGAGGATTTAGAGGGGGGGGTTACTCCTGTCCCATACGTATGATTGTTTGCTTCGGGGATTTTATAAAGGTTCAGGCATTCTCCGGAGAGAATAACAACCCTACTCATGTGTAGCTATATTGAGTATGTTGATTACATAATATCTGATGCAGGGAGAGCGACGGTGTACGGACCAATCAACTCACAAGAAGACAACTTCCACCTCCCGCCAACCTTACACTCGCCCATGCAGAGGTATTCCGCCAAGAACTCCACCGCAGAACAACACGCAAAGACGAGCATGGAAATTGAGATGCCAATCCTACTTAATCGGGGGGAGAGAAAGGCAACAAGAAAGAGGCATGCCACGTCACCTGAAATACTTGTGTCGTCCGATTCTCAGGTTGATTTCTCCGCTCGTCCAATTCATCTTATGCTTTCTTGCCCAAGGCTACCTTCTGTTCTCGGCCGTCTCCGCTTCTTGTCCGCTGCTCCATCCCATGGATTCCGCCTCTCTTCATTCTCTCCCCATTTCCTCATTCCTTTTTCTCCATGGCGCCTCTCGTGCTCGAACCTTGCTCCATCAAGGCTCGACGCCACGGCTCAGGCCTGCGCCTCCGCTTGCTCCTTCTCCATGGCGCCTCCGGCCGAATCCTTGCTCCATGGGGCTTATTTTTCCTCCTCCTTCATTTCTCTCTCGCGCCACCTCCCTCTTGCTCGGCGCCACCGCCTCCGGCCCCCACGCCTCGACGCGGCTCACACCAGACCTCCGGCTTGTTTGGCTCGCCTGCTCCTCCCATGCGGCTCGGCCCGCCTGCTCAAGGCTCGCCCACCTGGCTTGGTCTGGCCATACTATAATAACTCGCCTTTGGTCAGCCGTGTTCTCCTCAGGCGCCCATGGTCCGGCTTGTCCCCCATGGATTTTACTCCTCCCTACTATCGCTACTTCGTTTTATGTTGAGTTTGATGCTTCCAATCGAATCCCCAACCTTGATGTCACCGACTCACTCGACCACGCCTCTCGCCGCCGCCTCTTCTCCCGCCAAGCGCCACCTACCCTCCCTCCTCAACATAGGCCTCGTCTCTGGCTCCCACTCCCGCCTCGAAGGGCACACAGCATACGTCTGGACTGGAGAAGCGGGTCATCACCCAAGCAAGATGGGTAAAATCAATCTTTTGGTGCTTACCTCAGATATGCCAAGGAATTTGTTTACGTTACAAACAATTTGCACTTCCTAGAATATAATTATAGCTTGTAATTTTGGTCTCCTTTGGCTGTGACATGACTAGCTTCAATTCAATAGAAAAATACAAATGGTATTGAATAAGAAACATGAATATTATGCCAGTGGAATTTGTTTGGCGTTACAAACAATTTGCACTTCCTAGAATATAATTATAGCTTGTAATTTTGGTCTCCATTGGCTGTGACATGACTTGCTTCAATTCAGTAGAAAAATACAGATGGTATTGAATAAGAAACATGAATAGGCTGCTATATTTTCCATAAGTCCGTTCTGCTGTAGAAGGTGATTTATATGATAGAATTAGTGATTTAGTGTGGTAGTAAAACATAATGTCACACGTTGATTTCTTGAAGTATCAACTTTATAGGCAGGAAGGAGGTTAAGTGTGAGACATATCACGGTCAAGGGAATTTAGTCTTTTTATTGAGTTCAAGAGTCAAAATGGTATACAACCCAAATAGAGGAAAGGGTTATTTATAATTGCACTTGATATAGCATAAGGATTTGTGGTGTTCTTCTCGCATTGCCATTTCGCAAAGATATTTTCCTTTTCTATTTGTGTTGCTTCATCGATGATCCATATCCACTGGTTATTATTTGTAGTGAGGTTGATGATGGTATTAGTTTCTTTTGCATTAGTTTGATGGATAGTTCATTTGTTGTTTTTGTGTGGGGTAGATGAAAGGATGTGCATAAAATAGGTGCTTGGGTTGACTGGCGCATGTACTTAGAGTTTTTTTTTAAAAAAAATAGATAGACTAATAGATTGATCGTTATCTTAGTGCAGTAGTGCTTGGATCAAGATATATTTAAGTGTACAAAATAAATAAGGTACTCCTTGACACTTAGTGGAAGCCAAAAAAAATGTGGTTTCTAGCTGCCATTCAACTGCATGATCGTGGTAATTTGATAGGTTCTTCCATATCACGTTAGCATAATTCCCTAAATTTTTCTAGATAAAGAACCACTACGCAATATTTTGCAATGAAGATTACCCAACGAGCGATGCTTGGGGTCTAACCTAGTTTTGTTGGGTTGATTTTACAGCATTTTGAAAAGGACCGCCCACTGTATGGCTACCTGCTTAGTCTTCAGAAGGTTTTGTTAATGATCACTTAGACATGAAAATTTTAATTGCTGTGATATGACTTATTGTTTTTCACCTTCAGTGTGCATATGATGGGAGTTAGGAACTTGTGTTACAACTTACAACTATTCGATCTGAGATTTCATTTGCTGTGATGTATTTTGCTTGCTCAGGATGACAATATGTGTTATCCTTTACAATAGTCTTTACTTAACTTAAAGAACTTTTGTAGAAGCTACCATTTTTTTTTTTGCTTTTAGTCATCCGACCCAGCTCATGCACCTTTACATCGATGTTATGGTGTTCATGTTTGCTAACCGAGGAGGCTAAGCGTGCTACAAACAGATGTTATGATAGTCCTCTTAAACTATGTTAATGTGTTGGTTATCGCTATTTCCAATTACAATGGTTGTGTTATCCTATTATGTTGTAATGTATTACAACCTGCTTTTGTCTATTTTATTGCAAAAAAGTGCTTTGAGGCAAAGTTGAGCCTTTGTGGTCGTTTGGTATTCGATGCAAATATTCGGTTTCTTCTACTTATTCCAAATGTTTGTGCTAATTATGTGGCTAATTATATTTGACGACCTCAGATATGGGGATGGGGAACCCACTGATAATGCATCGAAATCTCAAAAAGGGTGTCGACAATTAATGACTTTGAAAATGCGGTTGATCCATAGCGTAAATATCTTTCAATTGCTTATACTCACCACATTTAGCATAGAGCAATATGCTTTCGCTAGCACTATAGTTAAAATCACAAGAATTAATTGAAAAATGTGATGATGCATCGCATATGTAGCTTTTCCATTCCATTTTTTCTCCGATCATTCTATGGATTCGGATGTTGGTCTATAGAAGTGCTTGATTGAAAACCATATAATGCGCTTTTGTCTATTTACTATTTGCTATTCGCCTACATTTCTGATGTCATAGTAGCATACTAACCAGGTTTTCAAGTGTGGACCTCTCTTCATATCATCCAAAGGTACTCTCTCTCTCTTTCAATCAATGTTGTTTCACCCAGTTTATGTGATGCAAACCTGCAAGGTCAAGAAGTTAAACCTTTCCCATTTGCTTTAGTCAAGTTCACCAGCATGTGCTTCTTTCAGTAGGAGAAGCGAAGCCAGGCCTCATTGGGTAAGCGCCTACTTGCTACTTCATGCTTCCTAGCGTGCTATTAGCTAGCCATTAATTAGGGAGGTACTTTGCTGTCCCAGATTAATTAGTCTACAAATCACACTCTTTCAGTAATTAAGATGCTTTAACAATCCTGATTGATGATGTGTTGTTGCGCTTGACAAATTATCACACCATCTGTGCAAAAGATGAGCGATGTGTTAAGAGATTACCATGCATGTATCCTAAGAGATGTATGGAGTCAAGAAGTGAAGTGAAGTGAAGTGAAGTGGATTGAAGTGAGGACCTATGCTGTGATTTTACTCTAACTGAAGAGTTGGGTGGTAAAAGAATTATCTATGAACTAAGATCTAGCGGAAAAAAACACTATTACGAATGAAAATAGATTGCACTATGTTCATCCGGTACCAGACTACAAGCTTAACTGTCTAGTTCGTTACTTGCCTCAATTTTTTTCATGATTTCAAAGCTTTAGTTAATGGGGACGTTGGCCCGATCTTTTGATGAGGATGATACACTTGATTTGGTGGAAGCTAACTCTCATGATCCGTGATTACAATCAGGCGAAGGACGACTGCTGCACCTAGAGATGGCAACGGGCCATTCCCTCAGCTGGGAGTGGTAGACCATCCACATCCTCCTCAGGACAAGAAAAATCTCCTCCCTCGCCCCCATCCCCGCCCTCGGTACTATTTTTTCCCTGCTCTCGTCCCTCGTTGGTTATCGGGCCCCACGGGGACCCAAACCCAAAATTCATCAAGCCATGGATTCATGGATACACTCATACTACCATACACATACAACTGAATCATGAATCGGAGGAGCCGGCTGCATGTTGGAGGAGGAAGGCTTGCTGCTTGGGCCATTAGGGAGGAGGAGCGGAGGAGGGAGGAGGAGGCGCCAAGGCTGGCTGGGTTGTTGGGGAGGAGGAGCAGGAGTATGGGAGGAGGAGGCGTCGGCGTCGACGGAGGAGGCGGAGGCGCCATGGAGGAGGAGGAGGGTCAGCTGCTGGGGTCAGTTGGGGCACTAGGACTGGATGGAAGAATGAAGGGGAAATGGGACTTGGGGTTGGAGAGTTGGGCGATCGCCGCCGCTAGGGTTATGCTTATGCAACACACGGCCTTAAGGGAGTGGGTCAGGCTTGTGTTATCAGGGCCCATCGGTAACGGGATAGGAGCAGGAATAGCCCCTGCCCCCACCTCACCCGACGGGGAATGCTTTTTTCATATTAATATCCCCTGGGAAAGAACTAGTCCCAAACCCGCCTCTAATAGGTGAATTTCATCGGGAATGGGGCCCCATTGCCATCCCTAGTTGCACCAAGAATCGCCAACTAACTTCACGCTCATATCGACCTTGCCGTAAGCTTAGATTGACTTGACTACGGGCTGTCTTTTCTCGCATGCAATCAAGAATTAAGCAAGAAAAATAGATGAAGCAACGAACTTGCTGAATAGGAATTGAGGAACAATGATAGATGTATTGAATAATTTGGGGTTCTGAAGACAAGGTCTGGTTGTACTAGCCGCACAAGCAAACGATGTATAAAGTGGCATAGCTAAACTTTAATCAACAAAACCCACCAAACCTTGAGGGTGGTGGCCACTATATAAAGGGGAAGGCCGGGTTGGCGGTCGCCTCACGCACGACCTAACGTCGATTCTATCTCTTAACTCCCGTATCACACAAAAGATTCTTTCCTAATACAGTTATGGAAAGATTACAATCGATTCTATCTAAAAGATATATACTATAATCTGATCGGTCAAGACTGGTCGAGGACTAGTCCTAGGGAGGTCTTGAGGAGGCCTGAGGAGGTCCCGGCGAAGAGGTCCAAGAGCGCAGCACAGACCTGCCATGTGTCGCGTACCGGGAGGTCCTGGAGGGAGATCCTAGAGGAGGTCCTGGAGTACCATGTGTCGCGTACCGGTAGGTCCTGGAAGAGGTCCTGGCGAGAGGTCCGAAGGAGGTCCTGGGGAGACCTCCTGGGAGGTCGTGGAAGACCTCTTGGGACCTTCTGGGAGGTCATGGAAAAACCACCTGGGACCACCTGGGAGGTCGCGGAAGACCTCCTGGGACCTCCTGGGAGGTCGTGGACCCTCATCTCCCGTTAGCTTGCCTCCCGATCCTTGATTCCTAGGTAAAATAATATCACTTGCTTTAGGCAGCATCATAGAGTTCATAGAATATGGATGCACTTTGAAAACGGTTACCTCGATAATTTAGTTGGCGAGCACGCGTTTCTAGTAATTGGTCCTTACAAGTCGGCGAGGGGGTGGTTGTATCAGGAAGGATGTCCTCATCATCCTCCCTTCTTGAATTCGAAGTCGCCCTCGATTCCGTGTCATCTTCGCCTCCCAAGTATGGCTTTAAATCTGAATGTTAAATGTGGGACTAATCCCAAAATCTGAAAGTAGATCAAGCTTATATGTATTATCATTAATCTTTTCTAACACTTTAAAAGGACCATCTGCATGAGGCATGAGTTTAGACTTTCTTAATTCAGGAATCGTTTTTACGCAAGTGTAACCACACAAGATCACTGTGTTCAAAAGTAACATGCTTGGCGCCCCGACTACCAAAGAACTTTATATTTAGCATTCATAAGTTCAATGTTCTCTTTAGTTGTCTCATGCATCTTAAGAATCAAATTAGCACGTTGTTGAGCATCAAAATTTACCTTCTCTGAAGTTGGAAGAGGTAACAAGTCGATAGGTGCACGAGGTATGAAACTGACGAGGATATAACAATCCTCATTTAATCATTTATCCATAATTCATATTATGAGGTAATAATGACGCCACATAACTCCTGAGTATACCCCTTAAATATTAATAAGGGAGAAGCTGGAGGTCGTAAGCTCTTCTACGACCGCCCTGTAGTCGTAGGTCTTCCTACGACTACCCCATAGTCGTAAGTCCTTATACGACTATCCCATGATCATAAGCTCTACTACGATCAGTATGCAGTCGTAAGCTTTCCTACGACCATCCCCTAGTCTTAAGACCTTCTACGACCAGGTCCTAGTTGACAAGGCTCATAGACATGTGGGCCTAGTCGATAAAGGAATCTTCCGCTCCGTATTCAAAATACAGGCAGTAAACTACGCCATTATTTCCTAAGATAATGGCACGATTTTAACTCCCTTTATGATGATAATTGCCCGGTGACGTGGGAACGCTTTAACTCCTCGCAGAACCTCCAAAGAACGCACCACGATCGAGGGTTAAGTGACCTTTTATTAGAGGTCCAACGGAGCACATTCGGGGACAATATAAAAGGCAAGGATCATCGAGCAAAGGGAGGGGCAATTTAGAAGCACAATACTCTAGTTTTTCTTGTAATCCAAAGATACTAATACATACACACAGAGTAGGCTTATTATTCTCCCAGAGAAGGCCCAACTCAGATAAAAATCCTCAGGTTCCATCTCTGCAGTGATCTTGAGCCCGAGCCTAGAGGAACCCCGAATCAAACACCTTACGTAAGTTCGGTCCTAAAACACCGATGTAAAACCATAAACAATCTCAAAAGGACATATTTTGGTTGTAGAATGCAGCGAGCGATTATAAGCAAATTCCACATGAGGCAAACATTTCTCCCACATTTTTAAGTTCTTTTTAAGCACAGTAGACAAAGTTCTATTGACTACCTCAGTTTGTCCATCGGTTTGGGGATGACAAGTAGTGGAAAATAACAACTTAGTCCCCAATTTAGCCCACAAAGTTCTCCAAAAACGACTAAGAAATTTAGCATCACGATCCGAAACTATCGATTCGAATACCATGCAAGCTTAACAATTTCTTAAAGAACAAATCAAGAACATGTGTAGCATCATCACTTTTATGACATGGTATAAAATGAGCCATCTTAGAGAATCTATCCATGACAACAAAAATACTATCGCTTCCCTTCTTGGTTCTAGGCAGTCCTAAAACAAAGTCCATCGAAATATCTTCCTAGGGTGTGCTTGGAATAGGCAGAGGCATGTATAAACCATGAGGATCAAGTCAGGACTTAGCTTTTTGGCATGTGGTGTAGCGGGCAATGAAGCTGCCTGACGCCACGCCTCATCTTTGGCCAATAAAATGTTGGGTCAATGTCCTCGATCTTCTTCACGCCAAAGTGACCCATCAATCCTCCTCCATGCGCCTCAGAACAACAAAAGACTAACGGAGCTAGCCGAATGCATAGCTTGTTAGCACTAAGACACTAACCCATCATGCACCACAAATTTATTTCAACCCTTTCCTTTGACAATTGAGTAACACATCCGTAAAATCAGCATTATGCACATATTGTTCCTTTATTGTCTCTAATCCAAAGATTTTGAAGTCAAGTTGTGAAAGCATGGTGTATCTCCTAGACAACGATCGCTTATGACGTTGTCTTTGCCCTTTTATGTTTAATGACATAAGGGAAAGACTCAATAAACTCAACCCACTTAGCATGTCTACGGTTCAGATTGATTTGACTTCTAATATGCTTCAAAGATTCATGATCGTAATGTATTACTTAACTCTTTGGGCCATAAATAATGCCGCCATGTTTCCAAAGTTCGAACTAGAGCATATAATTCTTTATCATAGGTAGAATAGTTCAAACTAGGCCCACTTAATTTTTCACTAAAGTAAGCAACATGTTTTCCTTCTTGGATTAACACACCACCAAGACCTATGCCACTAGCGCCACATTCTAATTCAAAAGTCTTGGTCAAATCAGAAGTTAAAGCAAAGGAGCGTGTGTCAACTTATCTTTGAGAGCGTCGAAAGCTTGTTGTTGTCTGGTGCCCTAAGTGAAAGGAATACCCTTCTTTGTAAGCTCATTTAGCGGTGCAACGATAGTGCTGAAATCCTGAACAAAACACCGATAGAAACCAATGAGCCCGAGAAAACTCCGCACTTGTGTGACCGTTTTAGGAGGCGGCCAACTCTAGATAGCGATGATCTTGGCTTGATCAACTTCAAAGCCCTGTGGAGTAACAACATAGCCAAGAAACAATACTCGATAGGTGCAAAAGATGCACTTCTCTAGGTTACCAAAAAGATGTGCATCACGTAAAACATGAAAAAAAGCACGTAAATGCTCCAAATGTTCCTCTAATGACTTGCTGTAAATCAATATATCATCAAAGTATACTACCACAAACTTGCCAATGAAAGCACGCAAAACTTCGTTCATTAATCTCATGAAAGTGCTAGGTGCGTTAGTTAAACCAAAGGGCATCACTAACCACTCATACAGTCCAAACTTAGTTTTAAATGCTGTCTTCAACTCATCTCCTAACTTCATGCGAATTTGATGGTAACCACTACGCAAATCAACTTTAGATAAAACTGTAGAACTACTTAATTCATCAAGCATATCGTCTAACCTAGAAATTGGATGACGATAATGAATGGTGATATTATTAATAGCTCTACAATCTACACACATACGCCACGGACCATCTTTCTTAGGAACTAATATGACAGGGACAACACAAAGGCTAAGAGATTTATGCACATAACCTTTGTCTAGCAATTCTTGTACTTGGCGCTAAATTTCTTTTGTTTCATTTGGGTTGGTCCTATATGGTGCACGGTTTGGCAGCGAGGCACCGGGAATCAAGTCGATTTGGTGCTCTATTCCTCGAATAGGTGGCAGCCCCGGTGGCACCTCCTTCGGAAATACATCAACATATTCCTGCAAAAGGTTAGCAACAACAGGGGGCAGGGATGGAGGCATATCCTCAAATGAGAAGAAAACATCCTTGCATACCAAAACATAGCATACAGAGTCATGGGGCTACAAAGTACTGATTTCAGATTTGGTTGCAAGCAGAACATGACCCTTTAACTTAATTTCATTCGTTTTAGCTCTAGGTTCCTTCTTTGATTGATCGACAAAGTCCTTCGCGACAATCTGATTTTCACTTTTACTACTAGCCTCGTCACGCGTAGCTCGCTCTAATTCATTCTTTAAGATAGCCTCAGGTGACATGGGCAGCAAGCTAATCTTCGTCCCTTTAAATGTGAGAGTATATCGGTTGGTTCGACCATGATGTACAACATCTCTATCATATTGCTAAGGTCTACCTAGCAGCAAAGAACAAGCTTGCATAGGCACTACGTCACACTCAGCATAGTCATGATATGAACCAATGGAGAAGTGTACGTGCGCAACGCGTGTTACCATGAGCTTACCGCAATTATTGAACCACTGGATGTAGTAGGGACGGTGGTGTGGTTGAGTGGCCAAGCAAAGCTTCTCGACCATGTCTATGCTCACCAAATTGTTGCAGCTTTCCCGCCGATGATCACACTCAAGACGAAAGCGTCCTTGACGCATTTAATTTCATTTGAAACAAGTTGTGGCGCTGATTCTGCTTGGCACGCTCCATTTGTGCACTAAGTACACGTTGTGTGATGATGATCAAGTAATTATCTGCGAGGTCAGCACTGATGTGTTCCTCCTCATGATCAGAATCGTTATCGCTTCCTACACGGTCGCCAAGCAAATTATGTTCTTCTTCGATGTCACTAGCGAAGTGTACTCACCATTATCCTTGATCAAACGGTGCGCTTTGCTAGGACAATCCCTCTCAAGATGTGTCCAAAGCCCTTGCAAATGATGGCATTGAGTCTCGTGTGCTCGTCCAGTTGATGCCACTAAAGATGCACCGGATGCAGGGACCGAATGGGCTGTTTTGCTTGCCTCGGATGCTCGTGATGGTGCAGGAGAGGCCGCTGGACGTTAGAGATTGTGTGATGAGTTCGGGTCAGTAGCGCGGTTGGAGGTGGCAGCGGGAGTATGGTTCTGAAATTGACTTGTATGACCTGCAAAAATAACTCAAGTCGCCTCCTGTTCGCTATGATGTCCTCAAGACTTTCTGCTCAAATTTACAAGCAAAGTGAAACAAGCGAGTGATAGAATTGTAATCCTTATAATCAAGTATATCCCGTATCTCACGGATCAGCCCACCTAAAAATCTAGCCATTTTAGCATCTTCGGTTTCTCTATACCACAACGGCAAACCAGCTTTGTAATTTTGATAGTATTCCTCAACAGTTTTACTACCTTGATTCCAACGGGTCAATTTATTCAACAAGTCACGAGCATAGTATGAGGGAACAAAACGATGACACATAGTTCTTTTTAAAGCTTCCCAGGTGGTAGGTACGTCATTGGGATTAATACGACAATATTCACTCCACCATACACAAGCAAAGCTCTGTAAACTCACTAGTAGCGCTCTAACCCTCCTATTCTCGTGGAAATCATGGCAAGTAAATTTTGGTCTACTTGTAACT
The DNA here is from genome assembly GCA_036346405.1 of Phyllostachys edulis. NCBI lineage: Eukaryota > Viridiplantae > Streptophyta > Magnoliopsida > Poales > Poaceae > Phyllostachys > Phyllostachys edulis. The sequence continues at coordinate 41,502 of JAYEVD010000816.1, read as the reverse complement.
CTCAAGTGAGATAAACATCAGATCATATTTACCAAAGAAACTAAGGCATAGTAAATTTAATCTTAGAAAGCATCATCACGGCCACGCATTCTCCGTGGTGGTGGATCATGTCCCATACCTTGTTGATTGACACGACGCCGACGGTGAGCACGATCGCCATTGGAGTTGAGGTCCCCGCCCTGGTATCAAGAAATTGTTCTCGCTTTCTTCTCAAGAATGGCCGAAGCACCAAGCAGTAGCGGAGTAGTCTGCAAGGGTCCCACAAAGTGGGTGGAGGGGCTCTGCCAGACCCTCCAAACGCATTTCAAGATGGTGTCAAGCTTCCTGCTCAATCTGGGCTTGGCCACTTTATACTCCATTGAGTCTTGTAATGGTCTCATCGTGAGCGTTCTCCAGTTGCTCACAACGTTCATTGACCACCTTTACAAAGTGTTGTCGCAGCCCTATTGTACATGGGGTGAGGATCCCCTCTTCTTCAATTCCTTGTACTCCGACATGGCAAGAGCAAATGTAAATGACGGTGAAAGTAACAAGTCCCTAATACTACTAAAATGTGGGGCTGAAAATCACTCGATCACTCAAACTTCACTAAATCTCTTACCCAATTCTTACCAAGCAGCAGGTGGTGATCAGCATACCAGTGTCGGCTTAACTGTCTGGTTCGTTACTTGCCTCAATTTTTTCATGATTTCAAAGCTTTAGTTAATGGGGACGTTGGCCCGATCTTTTGATGAGGATGATACACTTGATTTGGTGGAAGCTAACTCTCACGATCCAGGCTACAACTGTGCGATGACTGTTGCACCTGCAATCACTAAACCAACTTCACATTCGTTATCGACCTTACCGGAAGCGAGATCGACTTGACCACAAAGGTCTTTTCCTGCATGCAATCAAGAAAAATAGATGAAGCAACGAACTTGCTGAATAGGAATTGAGGAACAACGATAGATGTATTGAATAATTTGGGGTTCCGAAGATAAGGTCTGGTTGTACTAGCCGCACAAGCAAACGATGTATAAAGTAGCAAAGCTAAACTTTAATCAACAAAACCCACCAAACCCTAAGGGTGGTGGCCACTATATAAAGGGGAAGGCCGGGTTGGTGGCCGCCTCACGCACGACCTAACGTCGATTCTATCTCTTAACTCCCATATCACACAAAAGATTCTTTCCTAATACAGTTATGGAAAGATTACAACCGATTCCATCTAAAAGATATATACTATAACGGATTGGTCGAAGACCTGATCGTAGGACTAGCCATGGGGAGGTCTTGAGGAGGCCCGAGGAGGTCCTGGTGAAGAGGTCCTGGAGGGAGGTCCTGGAGCGCGGCACGGACCAGCCACGTGTCGCGTACTGGGAGGTCCTGGAGGAGGTCCTGAAGCACCACGTATCACGTACCGGTAGGTCCTGGAAGAGGTCCTAGTGAGAGGTCCTGAGGAGGTCCTAGGGAGACCTCCTGGGAGGTTGTGGAGGACCTCCTGGGACCTTCTGGGAGGTCGTGGAAGACCACCTGGGAGGTCGCGGAAGACCTCTTGGGACCTCCTGGGAGGTCGTGGAAGACCACCTCGGAGGTCGTGGAAGACGTCCTGGGACCTCCTGGGAGGTCGTGGAAGACCACCTGGGAGGTCGTGGACCCTCATCTCCCGTTAGCTTGCCTCCCGATCCTGATTCCTAAGTAAAATAATATCACTTGCTTTAGGCAAAGATCATAGAGTTCATAGAATATAGATGCACTTCGAGAAACGGTTACCCGATAATTTAGTTGGCGCAGCACGCGTTTCTAGTAATTGGTCCTTACACGCCGTAAGAGGGGTGGTTGTATCAAGGAAGAGATGTCCTCATCATTAGTTCTCAGACAAGAGGGCAACCTTTTCATGGTCCCTACAGATACTTCCTTTTGCAAATGCATTTTTATAGAGGACTTAGTGATCTCATAGCACCATCTTGGTTGCGCTTGTTTAATGCAAATGAATTTAATCAGGTAACTCTCTCCCCTCTATGGATACTATTGAAACTTAAACCTCCCTTTATAGATGCTACTGAGAATAAATTTTAGCTTTCTTAGATTACAATATTAAAACATAAAATTCCAGATTCAAATATCAATATTTAAGATAAAACCTTTTGAGGTTCACGTGTTATATTTATTTTTGTAGATCAAAATTGTTGATTTTATATAGTACGCATGATTTGAAATTCGAATTTGGAAAAGAGTGCATGAGGAACAATCTGGATCTGTGAAGCCGGCTTATGAGATGACAGCCCATAATTGTGTATGCATATTCTTACCTCCTATTACTTTTTCGGTGTTCATACTGTTCGTATTTTTCTTACAACTTAAACATTTATCTGGTGTACATAGGAGACACCCCTTGTCCTCTTACCTCTGTAGCTGAAGCAGGCTAGCATAGAGCAAAGCGTCACAAAATCCTTATCTATCGACGTCTGCTTCGACCAGGTTTTTTTTGTGCGATTGTTGTTTGTACTGGTTTATATGCCTTCCGCGGTGCTTGTAATGGTCCCTAATATCTGCCTTCCATTTATTCATATTATCCGTTCTGTGCTTGTGGATTAGGTCCTTCTGCTGCGCAGATTTACTCACCTCCTTTCCTTACCTTGCCTCAGGACAACATTGATGCACTTAAAAGGTTGCTCCCTATATGTCTCTATTATTTTGCTATTTCGTTCTGCCTCTCCGACATCATTGTCGCGTTTCCTTTCATGCTTCTTTCGTACTCCTTTTGCCCTTTCCTTGCTGCTCTTCTAGACAGAACAAAAAACTCTGTAAGTAATTGATGCCATCAAGCTTCTAATTATCTTATTCAGTACATATATTTTCCCCTGACTACTCTCCCTTATATAAGACTTCTTTTAAGTCTTACTCCTTATTGCCTAAATATAGATCCTTCTTTGACGCTCAAACTATGGATGTGTACCAGTTGCTATTCCTGCTCTTTGCCCTCATTAATGGACTTTTCCTGCTGTATCTACACAATGCTTCGGCCTAGCTTCGTATAATATCTTATAGCACTGATTTATCGATTTCTATCTGTAATACCTCTACTACATATAAACAGCTATCCCTCATCTCCGATAACTGCACAATAGTATATATGTAATACCTCTACTGCTATGCCTTATAGTTTCTGTACATAGAGATTCTGGAACAAATGTCATTTAGCTCTCTTTATCATGCGATACTGATGAGTCATGTTCTCTTCGAACAACATACTTCTTCTTATGTCTACATATAACATGTTCTCTATATTCTGCGCTCAAGACAATGCTTCGGCCCCAGCCAGATAATATCTTATAGCACTGATTTATCAATTTCTATATGTAATACCTCAACTGCATATAGATATCACTATCCCTCATCTCCGATAACTGCACAGTACTATATATGTAATACCTCTACTGTTATGTCTTATAGTTTGCATACATACAGATTCTGGAACAAATGTCATTTAACTTTCTTTATCATACACTACTAATCAGTCATATTCTATTCGAACAAGATACTTTTTCTTAGGTCTACATATGACATATTCTCTATATTTTGCAAATGACAAAGATGAGATTTCTATCAACCTGGCTACTTCCCATGCCATGAAGAAGACGCACCACATGACACCACCTCCCATAAACACAAGGTATAATTGCCTTTTTTGAACATCCTTAGTCGCCTTTCTCGCATAATAACCAACAATATCAAGACTTGACTTCCATCTTTGACACATCGATTAAAGGCAACTCACTGCTACCACACGGATCAAGTTCAGTCCCTAAGTACTTCGCTTACATAGAACTCTTACATCTATCAACAAGATCATATATCTTTTGTAATTAGCTATAAGTACTACCTCAAGAACATAGTCTGCCTCATGCTAGCCAACATGTCGTAACCTTATGTAAGACAAATATAATATTTTATATGCATAACCATAGACTTCAAAACTTAATATAAAACCAGCAATATCTTATATTAATGCTCCACTCATAAAATACTCTACATTTGTTCATTTTATGCGCCCTTTACACCGATTCTTTCCTCATAATACGTCCGACAGTTTCGTCGCCAAATGGCGCCAAGACAGATGCTAGTATATACTATAACAATAAGATATGCAACAAGAGTGTGGAATTGCACGCATGAGCACTGCGCAGTATGTGCCTAATCGTATATAAATGCCGCCATATTAAGTAATGACGATGCCAAACTACCAATCCGCTCCGCAATTAATATACTCAAAGACACGGTTTGTAAGTCACTCAAGATGATGATGTTGCTATGAATAAAGGGAGTTACTACTCAGGTTCGCTCAGAATCCGCTTGATTATGGTCGATGCATGTAGCTCGAGAGTTTTGCTATCTTCGCCTTCTTCAAAAGGCCGGGCATTTGCTAGTTTCTTTTTATTTAGTAAGATCGCCGACTCGATCATCGATAGTCGGTACCGTCTCCAGTGGGAAAGAAGGCGTTGAGTTCTTGAAGATTACTTCACTCAAGCATTTCTCATCCACTTCCTTTGCCCCATCATCACTCATGCGAACATAGCAGGGACTTGGGATGAGAAAAACTGGTTCGACCTGGCGGACTACTCCAACCTCGACATGGACGCATGCATCTGCGCCATGGAAGAAAACGGGATGTCATCCTCCTCCTCCTCCGTTGGCTCGCCAATCGCAGAGATTAGCGAAATTAACTGGATGGATAAGGATACACCGCCACCAACAATGTCGCTCTCAGAGGAACCGCTCGTTCCGACCAATTCGAAACGTCTAAACGCCTCTACAAGCCCAATTGATCCGACCGGCAAAAGCGGCAATGGAAGCCCAGCGTTGTAATAAGAGAGTCTATGTACTCTCGATATTGTTATGAGCGACCAGTATTCGCCAAATGCTCCTACGTATTTTAGGGGCCAACTGACATTTGGTAAGGGTATCGATGAAGTTATCACCGATCGTAGCTCAAGTGGGCATGGTGAAACTCAGCATACGATCGGCAATTCACCTGATCAGGCTGAATCCACCACAAAACTCACCAGAGGCGGTAATCTCCGACTGCTCCCCATCATAGAGGCTTCTTGCAGAAGCACTGGAAGGCTCTCCCTTAGCTACGACATGAGTTCATCGGAAGATCACTGTTGGCATCACGAAGTTAACACAATCGGAGATACCAATCCGGATGCCATGCACGATCTTCCACGGGTTATGTGACGACCCAATCCTAGGGTTCCCGAGAGATCCTCCAGGACCTCTGGAAAGTCCAGCAGGACCTCCCAGGAGGTCCACAAAGGACCTCTCGGCCGACCACCAAGACCCGCCAGAAGTCCAAAGAAGACCTCCGGAGGTCCAGAGATCACAACCCGAGAGAGGGTCTTAGAACCAGGAGCACCCGAGAACCTTTCCACAACCAAACAGAGGAGAACGAGGAGGTCTCGAGAGTGTTCCTAAGACCTCCCACGAGCCTCCAGGGAGGTCGGAGATCTCGAGTCCACCTCAAGACCTTCGTGATACCCTCCTGGTGAGGACATGGAGGTCCAAGCTACTCCCAAGTTCCTCAGTGAAACCCGAGCTACCCCAAGGATCATGGCCAGCTTTCACAAACAGAGACACAATGGTGGTGACATCCGAACACACCTTTATTGAAACATAATATTTAACAGAGTTGATTACAGGATGGCCTTGGGCCCAACACAAGTACATAAAGACAAAAGGGATCAAAAGAAAGCACAAGAGTCCATCAACACGCCACAGTGCAAATGACCGAGGCATAACCTAGCCGCTTTGATCTCCATCACTACCAAAGTCTTCTCGCAAAATTATAATGAGCAAGAGTGAGCACTACCATCGTGCTGCAAGTTGCACCCGTGATTAACAATATGACATGCATAAGGGATAATCAAGGATGGCATAATATGGTTATTTTGCACAAAGCAAATTTTCTTTTAAGTACCATTATTGAGTTTCAAAGGTGTCTTTCAATAGATAAAATTCATTTTACCAAAGCAATTTTTCAGCTTGATAGCATTCATCATTATTTGGTGAAGGATACCTCCCGACATTAGGCTCCTCGCCAAAACCCATGGGACGGCAATTCCCAAAATAGATTTGAAAATCATTTCCGTAAATTCCCAAAGTCAACAACTAACTTCAAGTGGCCTTTGCCAAGACGCCCTGACCGTGGACACGGCTATTCAATAGATTTAACTCGCAGAGGTTGTGCACTTTACCCACACGACATGAGTACTCTAGTTTGTCCCAAGATTCGCCAATACCACCTCTCACTTCCAAAGGTAAGAGATCTAGAGCTCATGACAAGGCCTTTACAATGCATTGCTCCACCACGCCTTTCCTTGCTAAGGTTTCACCCCTATGGATAGCCATCCCATGAAGCCCCTCTTGCACCAAGGGGAACAATGGGTCATCAAAGACCACTAGCCAACAAGACCTCCCACACCACCAATGGAGCAAAGATGTAGTGGAGTTTTGCAAATTATTCACCAGTCCCACGCCCCACATCGAGACATGTGGTTGCACGATTTTGGCATCACCATTATAGGCCTAGCATTGGTCGCCAAAGACCGGTCCTCAACCGACTAGGGCGATTTCCACAAACCCAAGGGTATCGATCTACCATAAAGGCACGATCCTGCATAAACTTGCACCAACCAAGCCAACCAATTCGCCCCAGCCTAAATTCATTTTCATTTTCTTTGCTTCCCCAAAGAATACTTTCATACCTCCATGACAACCCAATGCCATGGTGAAAACATTTAAAACATTATTTGGTTATGTTGGTAAAGATTTCCCAAATCAACAGCTTTGGTCTAAGCATAATCGAGCATATGTTTTTCAAATGGTCTTGACTTATACTATCAGATAGCCAAGTTTGACCTAAAGGTGACAATGTGTTCGTATCAAACCAACAGAGGTCATACAAAGGAACTGGTATAACTATGAAGTTAAAACCGGTATTGAACTAACTTGATAGAAATAAGCTGCAATACATTTTAAAACCGACATAATTAATTTGATATACTAGGTGCAATATGATCAAGAATGCAACTTGCCTTGCTCACTACTTAGAGATTCTTCTTCTTCGTAACTTTCGATTCCCTAATCTTCACAATCTACATATATATAGAAGGCAAATTCAAAGAAGATTCAAACAGAGATCCAATAAAGATCCAAATAAAGAACCAGAGAACTCCAAAGAAATCTCAAAACCCAATTAACAAAAGAGCATTGTATTTAGATTAGGTTCTTTTGGAGAAGGTCTAGCTTACCAAAGGAAAAAGAGGTCTTTAGAGAAGGTCCCGAATGTGACCTAGGCAGAGGGCAGAGAGGTTCCAGAGGCAGAGATGCTTGCTCAAGGTCCAGAGAGGAGGTCCTCACACGAGCACCTCGAGTTTCAAAAGAAGTCCACGTAAAGGAGGTCCTGTGAAGGACAAGATCACCAAGACACTGGTGAAAACAAGGGTGGAGCAGATCATCAAAGGAACTTACTGTAAAGGAAGTAACGGTGAAAGGGAGGTCGAGGAGCCAAGGTCTTCCTCGAAAAGTTCTTGGACGAGAGCCAAAGTAACAGAGTGTGGAGAAGGAGAAGGGTGATGTGTTAGAACGTTTCACCTATGTGTAGTCAAAGTGGTGAAGAAAACTAGGTACTTACGTGCAAGGATAAGTATAGAGGTAAGTCAAAAGTTGGTGATTGTCGTAAGGTGTGTCACCACCACCTCGGGTGAAAGGTACATTAAAAGACACGAAGTCGCTATGGAAGGAACAAAGAAAAATATCCATGTACGGCTTAGTGACTCACTTCAAAGTAAATACCACTTATGAGAACGCCTAAGGCCGGGCAAGTGGGGCCAGGCCAAATTAGCAACACCTGTCAACCATAGGGAGGTCTTACCCCGCAGAGGAGGTTCTCGTGGAGGTCCGAGCAAAGGGCTTAGGAGGTCCTAAGCCGGTGGACAGGAGGTCTAAGGGTTAAGGAGGTCCAGACAGGGGAGGTCCCGACGGTCAGATCTCACCAAGGAGGTCTAGCGAGGAGGTCTAAGCTGTTGGATCTCCGAGAGGAGGTCCAACACCAAGAGCCATGCGAGGAGGAGGTCCTCAAAGAGAACAGACGCTGGGAGGTCTCGAGCCTTTGAGTCAAAGTGAGGAGGTCCAAGCCGTCCGATTTAGATCAAGGGGAGGTCCGAACCGCCCGATTCTGAACGAAGGGAGGTCCATGAAGGACATAACGCATGGGAGGTCTAGACCCTTGGATTAAAAATGGGAGGAGGTCCGGACCGCTAGATCCAAAGACAAGGGAGGTCCATGCGAGTGGTTCCAGAGGCATTCCATAGAGGGGTTCTACCCGAGGGAGGTCTTCTGGCCAAGAATAAAAGTTAAGATGGTTCAAATGATCTTAGGAAAATCAAGGCACACAAGAGAGCCATTGGGATGCATAGAGGTCCGAATGAAAGGAGGTCTGGCATCAAGAGGTGTCCAGACGACAAGAAGTTTAGATCAAGAGAAGTCTCGAATAAAAGAGGTTTGAACCCTAAGAGATTCAAACCAACAAAGAGGTCCAAATGACCAAGCTCAAAGGAAGGAAGGCCTCGATCATACGAGTATCTCTCGTGAGACGAGGTCTAAGCTTTAGAAGAAGTCTAAACCTACAAGACTCGAAGAGATAGGTTACAGGGAATTGTTGAGCTTTCCAAGAAGGAGGCACAACAACCCAAATCCTTCCAATAGAACCCAAATTTGAATTCTCACTAAAGCAAAAATAGTTTTAATTTATTTTACACATTTTAAAAAGTATTTAGAAAATCAAGATGTTACAAACCTACCCCTCTTAAAAGAATCTCGACCTCGAGATTCAAACAGAATCAAGAAAGAGATAGGGTAGTTGATCTTGAGGTCCTCTTTTTTCCCATGTAGCTTCTCTCGGATGATGGCTCCATCGCACCTTGTATGATTTGATAATTCTACTTCGTGACTCGCCTCGCAACATCCGTAATTTTAATGGGTCGCCCACATATGTAAGGTCTTCTTGTAAGTCCAGTCCTCCATCTAAAGATGATCTTCGTGAACCCGTAGGCATTTCCTTAGTTGTGATACATGAAAATGTTGTGTATCGCCGCCAAGGACTCGAAGTTCCAGCTTATATGCTACTTCACCTTGTCTTGCTAAGATCTTGTATGGTCCTACATATCTTGGTGCCAACTTACCTCTCATCCAAATCTTCTAACTCCCGAATTGGTGTTACTCGAGGTATACAAAATCACCAACCTCAAAAGATAAATCCTCACGCCGGTGTCAAGATAGCTCTTTTGTCGGATCGGCCACTCTCAATCGCTCCTTAATCAATTTCACTTTGCTCTCAAAGATCTTTGATCGTGTCCGCCCATACAGCTTGATGTTCTCCAACTTCATCCCGAGGAGAGGTGTTCTACAAGGTCTTCCATACAAAGCCTCAAATGGAGACATTTGTAGGCTAGCTTGATAGCTATTATTGTAAGAAAATTCAAAGATAGGGCAAGTTTTTGTCCCAAATTTTTCCAAAATCCAGGCACATGCCCTAAGCATATCTTCCAATATTTGGTTTACCCTCTCTGCTTGCCCATCGCTTGAGGATGGTAGGTCAGACTAAAATTGAGTTTAGTACCTAGAGCCTCATGCAAACTTTGCCAAAACCTTGAGGTAAATTGTGATCCTTTGTCTGATACTATTCTTTTGGGCACTCCATGTAAACAAACAATTTCGCCATATATAGATCTCGCCAAGACATTGCTACTATAGGTGGTCTTAATCGGTATGAAATGGGCTACCTTAGTTAGTCTATCAACCACCACCCATATGGAGTCATACCTGATTGGGTCCTAGCGCATCAAGAATAAAATCCATGCCCACTTGCTCCCATTTCCATTCGGTATGGGCAAGGGTTGTAATAAACTCATGGGTTTTTGGTGTAGAGCCTTAACTCTCATACACACATCACATTGGGCCACATACTTAGCCACATCTTGCTTCATACCGTCCACCAAGACTTCTCTTTAAGGTCTTGATACATTTTGGTGTCGCCGGGTGGATGGAGTATGGTGATCCGTGTGCTTCCACCAAAATGAGTTGTTTGATCTCCCGGTTGTTTGGCACACGATTCGCTACCAAACCATACTACTCCTTGTTCATCTTCAAGAAAGCCCGGGCTTTACCTCTTCTCATATTTCTCTTGATGTCATGGATGTCTTCATCTCTTTCTTGTCGTTCTTTGATTTGGTCCAGACAATTGATGTACCTCCAAGGTGTTCACACACCTTGCTCTACTATCTCCGCATTGAGGTACTTCATTTCCTCATATAGTCTTGGTTGTTGTTGCCGGACCGACAAGGTATTACAAGATCCTTTTCGCTTAAAGCATCACCATCGTGTTGGCTTTACTCGGTGATAGTGTATCCCAAGGTCATAGTCCTTAATTAATTCTAACCACCTCCTTTGTCTTAAGTTCACTCTGCTTGTGTGAAAATATATTTCAAACTTTTATGGTCGCAGTATACCTCACATCGGTTGCCAATGAGGTAGTGCCGCCATATCTTTAAGGCATGCACAACAAATGCTAGTTCAAGATCATGTGTTGGGTAGTTCTCTCATGAGGTCTCAACTGCCTAGAGGCATATGCCACTACCCTTCTATCTTGCATTAACACACACCCTGCACCTTGATGAGATGCATCACAAAATACTTCAAAGTCCTTTTGAATGTCTGGGAGTATCAACACAGAGTCGTGGTAAGTTTTTCCTTCAATCTCTCAAAACTTTGTTCACAGTGTCTTAGTCCACTCAAACCTCTTTTCCTTTTTCGTGGTTGAGTAAGAGGTCTAGCAATTTTAGAAAAGTCTTTAATAAATCTTCTATAATAACCACTAGTCCAAGGAAACTTCTTACCTCACCACTGCTTTTAGGAGGTCTCAGCTCAGACCGCTTCCACCTTTGATGGGTCTACACCTACACCTTTGGCTGAAATAATATGACCTAAGAAGGCTACTTGACTTAGCCAAAATTCACATTTACTAAACTTGGCATAGAGGTGTCGCTCTCTAAGTCTTCCCAACACCATTCTTAGGTGTTCCTCATGTTCTGCTTCATTTTTGGAATAGATGAGAATATCATCAATAAATACCACTACAAACTTGTCAAGGAAGTCCATGAATACTTTGTTCATCATGCTCATAAAATAAGTCGAGCATTTGTCATCCAAATGACATCACAAAGGAACTCATATAGTCCATACCGTGGTAAATGCAGCTTTAGGGATGTCCTCCGCCCGATTTTAAGTTGATGGTAACTGCATCTTAGGTCTATTTTGGAGAACACACTTGCCCCTTGTTGGTCAAAGAGGTCATCTATCCTTGGTAATGGATATTTATTCTTAATAGTGACCTCATTGAGTGATCTATAATCCACACACATTCTCAAGCTACTGCCCTTCTTTTTAACAAATAGCACAGTGCTCCCCATGGTGAAGAGCTTGGTCTAATAAATCCTTTTTCCTTCAATTCTGGATCTGCTTTCTTCGCCTCTACAAGGTCATTCACAGCATCCTCAGAAGGTCTCTTTGAGATGGGTGCTGTCCCTGTGGACCAATTCAATTAGAAAAGAAATGTCCCTATCGTGGCATTCCAGGAGTTCCTCAGTGAACACATCCATATATTCTCCGACCAATCGGTAGGTCTTCCACTTCACTACCTCCTTTACATTAGTTAGAAGAAGTCCTGCCTTAAGGGAGGTCTTTGGCTTAAACTCTACCCGACTTCCTTGTTCATTGGTGAGTGTTATAGACTTAGTAGCACAATCAATCGACCTTTATTCTTAGCCAACCGCTCATTCCAAGGATTACGCCCATTCCTTGAGTTGGCAAGACTATCAAGTCTCTGCATGAAATAAGACTCCGTAAATCTCTAAGGTGAGATTTGGGCAGAGGGTATTAGTCCTCATATCTATACCCGACATGTATTAGCATAGGGTTTACCAAAGGAATTGTAGACAACCCACAATTTCCCACAAATTTGCTAGAAACAAAAGAATGGGAAGCCCCGAGTCAAATAAAACTAAGTCGGTACGGAATTGACAGGAACGCATCAAGAACCACATCAGTGCATCATGTGCCTCTTTTGCCGTGACATGTGTGACACGGCCCTTGATAACCTTAGCAAAGAAGTTTCACACTTGAGGCACTTCCTTGAGCCGATGCTCCTTGTTCAGATCGGACCGATGCAAAGAACTTGTTGCTTCTTTGGGCACTTATTAGCGTAGTGCCCAATTTCATTACAAAAGAAACAGTCACTCCTACGAGGAGGTCATGGAAGGTTTCTTTTGAAATTGACTCCTTAAGAGGTCCTATGATAACTTGATTTGCTAGTACGCTGCTCGACCCGATGCCCTTGAGGAGGTCCGTGAGGACTTGTGCCGAGAGGTCTGGGACCGAGAGGTCCTAGACTTAGGGAATCCTCCCGATTGAACCTCATGCGCTTTTTTCTTTCGCCCTCCATCTTTTGGAGTTTATCCTCTTGTCTGATGGCCTTGCTCACAAGTCATTGGAAGTCAATGTGTTCTGGGAAACAAGATGAATCAAATATTATCATTCAACCCTTCCAAAAGTGTTCTTGCTTGCTTTCATCAAGAGTAACATCCCCTGAGCATATCTTGCTAATCGTTAAATTTATGCATATACTCATTGACAAGACGATCGCCTTTGCTTCAAGGTACGAAATTTCGTCCTCTTTAATGACATCATGCCTAAAGGGAGATGAGCACGATGAAATGCTTTCTTGAACTCATCCCATGTGATGGCCTCGAGGATCAAGATGGGATCGACAGTTGTCCCACCACTCGTGAGGTCGGGTCCACCGAGTTGGTGAGAGGCAAAGAGTACCCTTTCATGGTCTCGTGCATTGCACCATATCTAATTTCCTACTCATCGCTTCTTAACCACCATCAAGATCCATGGGCTCAAGACTACCGGAGAAGGTTGGAGGACGAACCTCATAAATTCAGAATGGTAGATCTTGGTGGAGGTGGAGCTTGAGCTTGAGGTTGAGCTATCGCCGCAGCCTTGCAGAGATTGGGTGTTGGCAACAGATCGTGAGAGTAGGTTTATTAGATGAGCTTGATTGGCCATTATTTGAGTCTGTAGGACCCCAACCGGAGGTGGGGGTGGCTGTGATGTCAAGTTGCCCTTGCCCACCCTCAACTCCTCTATTCTCACCTCTCTCCTCACTTTGTCGGCTATGATGGCTTGAGTGACCACTGCCATTTCCAGAGGTGGCCATAATGTCCAAACACCGAGGCTGGGAAAAGAGAAGAGAAGAGGCTAAGGGAAACTAGCCCAAACCAAACAATTCGGCAAGAGAAAACCAAGGCAAAAGAAATAACAGGGAGAACCTTTTCGAGGCTTATAATCACCAAACATCATGCTACTCGTGTCTTACCTTTTTGAGGGAGGTCCTAAGCACCAGACTTAACTCAAGACCTCTAATAAGAAGTTGCAGAATAAGGCACCATTTAACTTAATAAATGGGTGTGTAGAAAGAAACAAGGTAAGATGGGATTGAGGTAAGAAAAAAGCAATGTATGAAGGTAAGGATGAAAAGATGACCCAAGTAAGAAAGAACATTTTATTCTTCTTTTGTCATAAAATAATTTTGAAATTCTATAACCATTCTACTAGGTTACGGCTACATAATGTAAGTGCTCGATACCACTTTTGTGACGACCAATCCTAGGGTTCCCGAGAGATCCTCCAGACCTCTCGAAACCAAGAGACCTCCCAGAGGTCCACAAAGGACCTCTCGGCTGACCACCAAGACCTGCCAGAAGTCCAAAGAAGACCTCCTGGAGGTCCAGAGATCACAACCCGAGAGAGGGTCTTAGAACCAGGAGCACCCGAGAACCTTTCCACAACCAAACAGAGGAGAACGAGGAGGTCTCGAGAGTGTTCCCAAGACCTCCCACGAGCCTCCAGTGGAGGTCGTGGAGATCCGAGTCCACCTCAAGACCTTCTCGATACCTCCTCGGTGAGGACATGGAGGTCCAAGCTTACTCCCAAGTTCCTCAGGAAACCCGAGCCACCCCAAGGATCATGGCCACTCTTCACAACAGAGACACAATGGTGGTGACATCCGAACACACCTTTATTGAAACATAATATTTAACAGAGTTGATTACAGGATGGCCTTGGGCCCAACACAAGTACATAAAGACAAAAGGGATCAAAAGAAAGCACAAGAGTCCATCAACACGCCACAGCAAATGACCGAGGCATAACCTAGTCGCTTGATCTCCATCACTACCAAAGTCTTCTCCGCAAAATTATAATGAGCAAGAGTGAGCACTACCATCGTTTCGCAAGTTGCACCTGTGGATTAACAATATGACATGCATAAGGGATAATCAAGGATGGCATAATATGGTTATTTTGCACAAAGCAAATTTTCTTTTAAGTACCATTATTGAGTTTCAAAGGTGTCTTTCAATAGATAAAATTCATTTTACCAAAGCAATTTTTCAGCTTGATAGCATTCATCATTATTTGGTGAAGGATACCTCCCGACATTAGGCTCCTCGCCTAAACCCATGGGACGGCAATTCCCAAAATAGATTTGAAAATCATTTTAAATTCCCAAAGTCAACAACTAACTTCAAGTGGCCTTTGCCAAGACGCCCTGACCGTGACACGGCTATTCAATAGATTTAACTCGCAGAGGTTGTGCACTTTACCCACACGACATGAGTACTCTAGTTTGTCCCAAGATTCGTCAATACCACCTCTCACTTCCAAAGGTAAGAGATCTAGAGCTCATGACAAGGCCTTTACAATGCATTGCTCCACCACGCCTTTCCTTGCTAAGGTTTCACCCCTATGGATAGCCATCCGTGAAGCCCCTCTTGCACCAAAGGGAACAATGGGTCATCAAAGACCACTAGCCAACAAGACCTCCCACACCACCAATGGAGCAAAGATGTAGTGGAGTTTTGCAAATTATTCACCAGTCCCACGCCCCACACCGAGACATGTGGTTGCACGATTTTGGCATCACCCATTATAGGCCTAGCATTGGTCGCCAAAGACCGGTCCTCAATCGACTAGGGCGATTTCCACAAACCCAAGGGTATCGATCTACCATAAAGGCACGATCCCGCATAAACTTGCACCAACCAAGCCAACCAATTCGCCTCATCTAAATTCATTTTCATTTTCTTTGCTTCCCAAAGAATACTTTCATACCTCCATGACAACCCAATGCCATGGTGAAAACATTTAAAACATTATTTGGTTATGTTGGTAAAGATTTCCCAAATCAACAGCTTTTGGTCTAAGCATAATCGAGCATATGTTTTTCAAATGGTCTTGACTTATACTATCAGATAGCCAAGTTTGACCTAAAGGTGACAATGTGTTCGTATCAAACCAACAGAGGTCATACAAAGGAACTGGTATAACTATGAAGTTAAAACCGGTATTGAACTAACTTGATAGAAATAAGCATGCAATACATTTTAAAACCGACATAATTAATTTGATATACTAGGTGCAATATGATCAAGAATGCAACTTGCCTTGCTCACTACTTAGAGATTCTTCTTCTTCGTAACTTTCGATTCCCTAATCTTCACAATCTACATATATATAGAAGGCAAATTCAAAGAAGATTCAAACAGAGATCCAATAAAGATCCAAATAAAGAACCAGAGAACTCCAAAGAAATCTCAAAACCCAATTAACAAAGCAGAGCATTGTATTTAGATTAGGTTCTTTGGAGAAGGTCTAGCTTACCAAAGGAAAAAGAGATCTTTAGAAGGTCCCAATGTGACCTAGGCAGAGGGCGAGAGGTTCCAGAGGCGAGATGCTTGCTCAAGGTCCAGAGAGGAGGTCCTCACACGAGCACCTCGAGTTTCAAAAGAAGTCCACGTAAAGGAGGTCCTGTGAAGGACAAGATCACCAAGACACGGGCGAAAACAAGGGTGGAGCAGATCATCAAAGGAACTTACTGTAAAGGAAGTAACAGAAAGGGAGGTCGAGGAGCCAAGGTCTTCCCTCGAAAAGTTCTTGGACGAGAGCCAAAGTAACAGAGTGTGGAGAAGGAGAATGGTGATGTGTTAGAACGTTTCAGTCTATGTGTAGTCAAAGTGGTGAAGAAAACTAGGTACTTACGTGCCAAGGATAAGTATAGAGGTAAGTCAAAAGTTGGTGATTGTCAGGGCAGGTGTCACCACCACCCTGGGTGAAAGGTACATTAAAAGACACGTAAGCTGCTATGGGAAGGAACAAAGAAAAATATCCATGTACGGCTTAGTGAATCACTTCAAAGTAAATACCACTTATGAGAACGTCTAAGGCTGGCAAGTGGGGCTTGGCCAAATTAGCAACAAATGCCTGTCAACCATAGGAGGTCTTACCCCGCAGAGGAGGTTCTCAGGGAGGTCCGAGCAGCTTAGGAGGTCCTAAGCCCAGGGACAGGGAGGTCTAAGGGTTAAGGAGGTCCAGACAGGGGGAGGTCCTGACGGTCAGGATCTCACCAAGGAGGTCTAGCGAGGAGGTCTAAGCTGTTGGATCTCCGAGAGGAGGTCCAACAGCCCAAGAGCCACATGAGGAGGAGGTCTCGAGAGAACAGACGCATGGGAGGTCTCGAGCCTTTGGAGTCAGTGAGGAGGTCCAAGCCGTCCGATTTAGATCAAAGGGAGGTCTGAACCGCCCGATCTGTAACGAAGGGGAGGTCCATGAAGGGACATAACGCATGGGAGGTCTAGACCCTTGGATTAAAAATGGGAGGAGGTCTGACCGCTAGATCCAAAGACAAAGGAGGTCCATGCGAGTGGTTCCAGAGGCATTCCATAGAGGGGTTCTACCCGGGAGGTCTTCTCGGCCAAGAATAAAAGTTAAGATGGTTCAAATGATCTTAGGAAAATCAAGGCACACAAGAGAGCCATTGGGATGCATAGAGGTCCGAATGAAAGGAGGTCTGGCATCAAGAGGTGTCCAGACGACAAGAAGTTTAGATCAAGAGAAGTTCGAATAAAAAGAGGTTTGAACCCTAAGAGATTCAAACCAACAAAGAGGTCCAAATGACCAAGCTCAAAGGAAGGAAGGCCTCGATCATACGAGTATCTCTCTGGTGAGACGAGGTCTAAGCTTTAGAAGAAGTCTAAACCTACAAGACTCGAAAGAGATAGGTTACAGGGAATTGTTGAGCTTTCCAAAGAAGGAGGCACAACAACCCAAATCCTTCCAATAAAACCCAAATTTGAATTCTCACTAAAGCAAAAATAGTTTTAATTTATTTTACACATTTTAAAAAGTATTTAGAAAATCAAGATGTTACAGGTTAACTCGCCACCACTTGCCGATGGAAATGGTACGAGTGCTCACTATGACCAAAGATCCTCACTTGAGCAATTCTAAGCCCATGATCTATCATGCAAGTCACCCAATACTAGTGCAACTCAAGTCATAGATAGATATGAACTCACTAGTATGGCACACTAAGCACAATAGATATACAGAAGTTGAAGAGTTCAGAGATGGCACTCAAAACCAACAAGAAGTCAAGACAAGGCGTGTTGGCAACGCTGTCCCAGAAAACCTATCGCCACCGCTATGCCGCGGTGAAAACAATGTGGTTCACGAAGATACAGTGTCCTTCCGCAATCATGGGCACACCAAACTGTAGAATCGAGGTACAAGAAGTGCCGCACAAGACAATAGAACAGATCTCGCACAGGCCGCAAAGTGCACGAACAAAGCAACGGAACACCAAACTCACAGTCAAGCACCACAACAACCACAAGAACAACCGAGCACGTTCAAGCCTCACCAACAAATGAGCTCTAGAGACTCGGTGAAGAATCCAATCAATCTATCTCCGTCTCGCTACCTCCACAACTCCACCACCACTAAGAACTGAGCCACTAGTCAAGTTCTCTGCGAGGAAAAGGCAAGTCGGCCTACCAGTCGCAAGTGGAGGGAAGCCAGTCAGACATGAATGCAGGCCGGGGAAGTTTTGCTGCGGTGCTTGATTCTCCCTGGTCCTGGGTAATGAACGTTGTGCCCACGACATCAGAGAGGAACACTCTTGGTATCATCTATGAGCGAGGTCTTATTGGCATATGCCACGATTGGTGAGTCGTAAATCTCTCTGTTCGGGTATTTATTGTCAAATGAGATGTTGATGTGTTGAAACTGTTCCTGTGTTATTGTGACTTTGTGTTGTTGTCAGGTGCGAAGCCTTCTCTACGTACCCTAGGACATATGACCTGATACATGCCAGTGGCGGGCACAGTGATGGGGATGCGGTGGAAATCCAAGCTACTTGATCATGAAGATGGCTCCCATGTGCCTGAAAAAATATTGATTGCAGTGAAAGAGTATTGGGTTGGCAGCAAAGAAGAAAATAGTTCGTAGAACAGATACAGGACCATGGTGATTCTTGACATCGTGCTGTTGTATCCATTAATAGATTTTGTACAGACCTCACCAAATCGCAACCGAGGTGCCATAGTCAAACACTATTTTGATGTACTGGATATTGGTTGTGCATAAATTGTACCAGGGCATGAAGGGAAAACACTGCAGATCTGCCAATACCAGGGCATCAATCTACTCTTTTTGAGTATGAACCACGACCCACGAGGTAGTGCTTCGCCCAGGAACGCTGTTTCTGGTGCTGTAACAGGTGAACATGGTACAATTTCCGCATGGTGAACGAAGTGGAATTTACCAAGTTTGGGAACTGGCGACATTATACCTTGTTTTATGGTGAATGCAGTGGAATTTACTCAAGTTTGGGAACTGACGACATTATACCTTGTTTTATGGTGAATTCAGTGGAATTTACTCAAGTTTGGACACTGACGACATTATACCTTGTTTATGGTGAATGCAGTGGAATTTACTCAAGTTTGGACACTGATGTTATACCTTGTTTATGGTGACTGCAGTGGATTTTACCTTAGTCCAGCCTCCAGGATGGACTGATAAGATTGACGACAATTGCAGCTCTATCCTGGATTTAGTCATTTAGTGAAAGTTGCTGTGGTCACCGTCTCCCGGAATACATAACGACAATTGCAGCTCTATCCTGGATTTAGTCATTTAGTGAAAGTTGCTGTGGTTTCCTCCACTTCTAAGATAATATCTTCCTCATCAGAAGAATCATCCTCTTGCAACCGTCAAAATCTTGATCCAATCACAGCGCTAACTACGCGATGAACCTTCGAGAACGGAACACAGATCTCTCCAGCTTTGGTACCACCACCGGAGCCGGCCTCCTCCATTTCAAGCTGAGCATTCCTTTACGGAAGCATATTCCTTGTCTAGTATGTAGCGCTTCAAATGGCCAAGGTATACTTCTGGGCCACATTGATCATGACATGAATAGCAATGGCACACACACAGTTCCTAGGCACTCGAAATGTCGCTTTGAGTTCTCTGTACCATAAGCAGCTCTATCCTGGATTTAGTCATTTAGTGAAAGTTGCTGTGGTCTCCGTCTCCCGGAATACACAACGACAATGGCCTGGAGAAAAAACGGCGACTAACCTGCCAATTTGCGCTAGAATTTCAGAAAGAGACACCAAAAATCATCGTTGACTTAGGTCAACGCCTAACGGCCCGGTGGAACTTGGTGCCTCTCGGTCAGGTGGTCTATATAAATAAAGCCTTCCCGGAGAGAAGCAGCAGAGCAAGTGAGAATCGAAGATGAGGAAGCAGCTGCAATACTCTTCTCGTGCTCTGTCCTTTGCATGGTTCTTACGATGATTTTTATAGTCATCTGTTCCATACACATTGTCTCTGTACAGGAGGTACGTAGGTGTACCATTAATTAATTCGTGCAAGCCCATTGGTATTCTAAATCTTCGATCACATTACATTAGTTGGATTAACATTTTGCGATCTATTACTTCCATTCTTTTTTACTCGCTGCTTTAGACATCGGCATGGTTTACAATGATATGTTAGCAAAAAATATTAAAATGTAATGATATGAAAGTATTTTTTTGGATAAACCTAGTGATATCATTTCCACCTGTTAAATAAAAGTACTTTTTTATATAAGCAGTCAAAGTTTTAGAAGGTTGAGTGCTCGTATTCTAAAATAACGTCTGATGCAGGGAGAGCGACGGTGTACGGACCACTGAACCCGCGCAGCACACCTTCCACTCCTCCTGGCCAGCCTTCTAAAACTACGGGTGATTTTCCTCGTTGCTACACGCCGTGTAGCCCACCTTGAGCAACACTGCAGCACGAGCATGGAAATTGAGATGCCAATATATACTATAACAATAAGATATGCAGCGGTAGCGTGGAATTGCACGCATGAGCACCTGCGTACATGTACCTAACTGCGTATATGTACTTAACAATAAGATATTAAGTACGTATGTGTGCCAAACTGTCAATCCGTTCCGGCAATATACTTACTGAGCACATGTGTTTGCAAGTCACTCCTAGTGATCTAATACGTGTAGCAGTACTCAGTATATGTGATGATGCTGCCATGAATAAAGGAAGTTACTACTCTGTGTTCGTTCGTAATCCGTTTGATTATGGCTGTATGCGTGTAGCTCTTAGAGTTTTGCTATCTTCAGTTCCTTCTTCAAAAGGCGGGGCATTTGCTAGTATCTTCACTTACTGCAATCGTCATATAATTCGAAGGCACTTGTCTTTTTCAATCGGTGGATTGAACGGGGTGTTTTAGTGCACCTTACAAAGATTTACTGTAATATCATTGTCTCTTTGATAAACGTGTAAGACCATATGGTTTTACTGTACCTTATAAAGATTTACTGCAACATTATTGTGCCTTTGATAAACATTTACAACAGATTTACTGCCACCTCTATGTGCTTTTTACTGCAGCACTACAAGAGCTTTACTACAACATTTTTGGAGAAATTTATTGTCATCTTAGCAACTAATACGATATCGTAGCTTTCATTGTCGACGATCAAGTCGCCGATCTTTTAAATGAAAAGAGAAAATGGCAAAAAGTTCTTGAGCGAGAATGAGATCGCTTTTTATTGATATGAACAAGGCTATTACGAGGTGCCTCGACTGCGCAGATGGACTAATCCTAATTACACCGAGCATAATGCTTGCTATCTTATGGAGTCGACTTGAAACATGAATCTAACACTGATTGCGCAGCTTCAACTGATGCCCACTTGTCCTTGATTTGCTCTGCGCTCCATCTTTAAGTAACCGTCAAAGAGGTGGCAATTGCTCCTTGAAGAGGTGCCTATTGGAAGTATCGCGACTGGTCGGAGCAAGGCAGTGGTTGACAAAGTATCAATCGTTCAACGGTTGTGTGTCTGTGAGACACTCAATCCGTAGGGTGGTTGTTGTCAATATTTTAGGACTATGAAACGTCGCGTGGTATGAACCGAATATGACATGTGCTCCATTCATCACACGATAAGGAATGTACTTGAGTTAGATCCGAGTTCCAGCTTCATTGCTTCTACTAGTAGTTATCTAGTCGGGATTAGATACATGACCTCGCCCAACCAGGGTATCCATTACGTAACCTCTGAATCCTTACGACCACGGGGGGTCATTAGCCTTTTTCAACCAAAGGATTGAACAGTGTTTTTATCGCACTTTCCAAATATTTATCGTGACATCGTTGTGTCTTTGATAAACATGTACAACCATATGACTTTACCGCACCTTACAAAGATTTATTGCAGATCATTGTGCCTTTGATAAACATGTATAACATATTTATTGCTACCTCCATATGTTTTTACCGCAACACTATAAGATACTTAACCCACCATTTTGAAGGAATTTACCATCATCTTAGCAAATAGTATAGACATGTAGCCAACAAAATAATAAACATGGGCCCTTGTTATTTCTAGAATGTTTACTTTCTTGTTTTAGACATAACTTTTGATTGGCGTATCTCGATTCATGAACTGTACTTTTTCGTAGCTTGGTGACTATGAGAGTAACAAAATGATATAAGTCTCACCAATAAAACATCTCGTGCGCTTATTCAAATAGATTTATCGCATCGCTAAAAGAGATTTATCGCAACCTCCATATGACTTTACTACAATTTTATTTTTGAGGAATTATTGCGACCTTCTTGTTCATTTACTACGCCTTTACAAGACAAACACTATCACGCTTAGTATCATTGCACTCCTTATGCATTTATTGTGTCTTCATCGGATATTTATTGCCACGCTGAGCACAGAGGGTGGGTGGAGAGAGAAACGAGGTTGACAGAGATGGGCGGTGGTGCGTTTTCTTTGACCAAATTTTGACCATGGCGGATGTGGGTTTTGACCCACCGTCGCACTCCCAAATTTAAAATTTAGAATCTTCGTGTTCACAAAGACTAGTCCCCTGGATCAATAGCTAGTGTCCGAGTTACATCATTGAATATTAATCACATATCACTTAATATGTAAAGCTATTTCATAATAATAAACAAAGCATAAATATACCTTACGGCTTTTGATTTGCGTAATGGCTCGACAGCCAAATACCTTTCAAAGAACAACAACGGAATGTAATAAAAGTATACAACGTGGAACCCTCACGATATACCCACAAGCAATCAACAGGGCCCGCGCCTAGTTCTTGGCCATCTTGATCTCTAGTCTCGATTTAATGCTCACAAGTGCCCACATAGCTTTTCTTTTATGCTTATTGAATAATAATATATTGAGCGAGCATGAGTACACAACCGCATCATGAGCCAACACACGTAATGCAGCTTATATGATATGAGAGGTCGAACAAAGGGAGGCTTGAGGTCATAAAGCCAATGTTGAAATAGGTTAGTAGTAAGCAAATCCAGAGACCTAGCATTTTGACTAAACCAAGTTTTGATGAAATCCAGTGTTTTTGTATAATAGTAGCGAATGTTCCATCCACCTCTAGTGGAGGACAGTACCCGAAGGTTCCATCCATTCACACATAGATATCAGCTCCATTCATCTCATGCTATATCATTTTCTAGGGCTACATCCACCGACGATCCTAAGGTCAGAACCACCCAAAGAATTCCAAATGACTACCCATGGAATTTTAATGTGAATGCCTCTCGTAACTCTCTGTCAGCACCACTCTAAGAAAACTTAGGTCGCACTCTAGCTTAAACTTAGGTCGCAATACCGACTCACACCGACCACCCTCAATCCTGTGGCCAAACGTCAATCCTGTATGATTCCTCGCTAATTTCCATGTTGTACCCATCCGTGAATCTCGAACCGCATCCACCTTATGAATCTCAAGGATCAAGCATGCACCCAATACTTTCCACTAGCTCCAACCAGACAACTCAAATCCTCGGGTTCCAACCCGACTTTTCATCCTATCCACAAATCGCTTTGTAAAACTTAAAATCTAATCACAAGTTCTCAGATCGCCTATGACCGTAAGGCATGGCTATCCTAATAGTTTTACACTCAGAGAGGTCGCACAACTTTACCCACATAGACAATCATCTTTTAATGTCAACACACTACCATAGGTGTGAGACTAAGAAGATAATCACAAAGCCTTTACAATGCCCCGCCCCAACGCAACCCCACCCATAATGTTTCACCCAAGCAGGCCTCACCTCCCGAGGCTCCTCTTTGCAATCAGAGCGACTTATCCATACCACGCTCGTGAGATGATGAAGCAATGCCGACGGCTAAATTAGTGAGCCATGTCCTACACATGGTAGATTTGTTGTTGCAATCAAGTTAGTGCACGAGAGATCATCACAGAACCACCTTAATCGACTTGGCGGTTCTTCCCATACCCATTCTCGCATACTCCCTTACACATCCATCACTCTTTCCACCGCCCAAGTCTAAAAATAGTTTTAGGTTTTCTATTTTGAAATCTCTTTCTTTCTTCAACATACCAGTCAAAGCTCAAGTCTCACCGTCCAAATCCAGCTTTTGAGTTCTCAAAGTTGTCGGGCAAATAATTGTCCACATGTCAATGTATCTAAGCCACTACCGTAAACCTCTTATTTCGAGTGTCTATATGTTTCCGAGTGTCCGGACGGAAACATTCTGCAGTGTCCCGAGTGTTTCATAAGACACTGGAGAGGAATTAAACACTCTCAGAGAAATAATTTTCCCGAGTGTTTTCCATAACACTCTGGAGATTAAATATAATCCCGAGTGCATCCGAATAGAAACACTCTGAGCGAAATTTTAGTGTCGCGCTTTTTTTTTCGCCCCATCAAGATTTTTTTTCTACTAACCCTACATCCCCACTCACCCCAATCCTCAGCAGCCGCCACCTCCTTCTTCCTCCTCGCTTCCCCCTACCAAAGACACCTTCCTCCTCCTTTCAGGCCCGCCTCCTCCTCCTCCGCACACCGCCCTCCTCCTCCTCCTCCCGGCCTCCTCCATGGCTTCTTCTCTTGAGCTCCTTCGCCATGGTCCGCTTCTGGCGGCCAATCTCACCGCCGCTTCCGCCTCAATGACCTCTCCTACACACGGCACCGCGATGGAGCGGATCCACGCCACCGTCTGCCGCCGCCTTTGTGGAGGACGGCGGAGTGCCTCGTGGCGGATCGCGGCAACGCCATCACGCCTCCGCCGAGCCTCCACCCGCTGAGTTCGATGAGGAATTCCGCCCCCGCGGATTCGCTTCCTACCGCTTGAGACGCCGAGCCATCGAGGGGTTTGTGTTTGGTTTCGCGCTCACGACCGTTCTTGGCGAGAGTGCCACACCGCCGACATCCGCGATGCCCGCGACTAAGCACATCGTTGACTCACAGCAAGCGAGGATTCAACAGAACTTGTCTACCTCTGCTTGCTATTGTTGTTGGTGCGTATCATAGGGCAAACTAGCTGGTTCCAATTCCATTTCATGTCAATCCATTGTTAGGTCCTCTTATTGTTCAGCTTTTGAGCAGTGTCTTACCGATTCTCAAGTCTCTTGGGTTATGGGTGTTATAAAGTCAACAAATAGCTAATTTCTCTTAGAAAGTTGAAGCTAATGCTACAACCTATATCTTGGCTTAAGCATTTTAGAGGCAATATTTCAAGTTCGATTCAAAATGCATATTAAATTTCGCTTTTCCATCATTCCTTAGATCATGTATGCTATAATCGTCAAGAAACCATATTTTCTAATCGAAATTGGTTCTCGCTCTCAAGATATCCGGAGTTGTTGGGAAAGTATTATTCTCTCGCATCTTACTCGTATGCTCAAAGATGTTTTCTCCTTTCTAGAGTGACCAATATAGAATGAACACTGTAATTTCTAAATTCTAAAATCACACGAGCTCAACTAGTTCCATGAAACACTTCAATGTTCTTGTTTATGCCTTCTTTTTGATTTGATTGCTTGTTTATGAGATTAATTGTCTTCTAACAAAGGGCAAGACCTTTACAATGAGAGGGTCCACTAATGAACTCGAATAATTCCACTTGCGCTCACGATTTATTCCAAAGCATTCAACAGTGATTTCGATATTTTATTCACAACCAATCCTTATCCCGCTTTTATTTGCATTGCATGTCACTCATAGTACATAGATAGTTATTTTCATTGGAATATCATCTCGTGAGTTTGTAGTCACCATATCCTTAGTGTATGCATGTGTCCGGTTGCCACCGTTATGCACTTGGTGCTTTGTTAACCCGATATTGTATTTCAGAGTGTAAAATGTAGTCGTCAGAAGATTTAGAGGGCTTGCTCGATATATTTTGCAAAGGCCATCTAAAACACTCTTAACCACTTGCCTTTTAATAGGAGGTCTCTCCATATGTTGTGTATTATTCCATTGGGCTTTGCCTATAGTTTTCATCATGGTTATCAAGTCGTCCACTAGTCTAGTCGTCGACTAGTAGACAAGTCACGGAGGACGAATCGACTAGAGGCGCCGACCGACTTGCAACGGCAAGCTCAAGCGATGGGTCAACTAGTCGTCGACTTGCTCTGGCCGACTAGTCGACTGGGCCAGAGGCAAGCCCATGACCGGGAGGTAGGGCCGGCCGTCAGGGTAGTGGCAAAGAGACAAGAGGGGCAAGGAGGGTAGTCGGGCTCAACTCACACGTGAGCCCTGAGAGGCCGAGAGGCGCAGCCTGCAGCCCCCAGATCCGGGTCTGCCGCTCCACCGGCCGGCCCCACCCGCCTCCGCCTTCTTCCTCCTTCTACACGCAGTGAGCTCGAGATCCGGCTCCAAAGCCAGCCCCATCAGCGCTGGCCTCCTCCCTCCTTCCTCCTCAAGGCCAGCCTCCCTGCCTCCGGCCGGCCCAAACCAGGCGGAGGCGAGCTCGATAGGTTTCCGAAGCTCCCTCTCCAGAGTTGCCGCCTGTTTCTCTCGCTCCCTCTCGCTGCCGCCCCTCTCATGGGGCAGTGGGTGAGGTGGAGGCGTGGTGTGTGTGTGTGGTGTGTCGGTGGGTGGAGTGCATGTGTGTGTGTGTGTGGTGTGTCATGTGGTGTGTGTGTGTGGTGGTGTTGTGTGGTGTGTGGTGTTGTTTGTGTGATTGTATGTGCTGGGTGGTGTGGTCTTGTGTGTGTGATTGTGTGTGTTGGGTGGTGTGTGTCGATATGTGAACAAAGGCTTCACCGACTAGTCGACTAGTTTGCAGTAAGTCGGTCACTAGCAAGGTAGTGTCGATTTACCAACTTAATAACCTTGGTTTTCATTACGATGTCGTATATTTTTGTTTGACTTTTTTAACTATTTTATAGCACATGGACAGAGAATTCTTGTCCGCATGTCTTATATGGAAATTTACAATGAGGAAATTAATGATCTTCTTGTCCCGTAACATCGAAAGTTGCGATTCATGAGAGTATTGAGGTAAACATTTCATCTTTTAATACCAAATTGGTAGATAACACCATTTTTAAATGGTATGACCGCTTGTTCATCGTTATATGTTGCTATTCTTGTCCGATGGCATTACGATCCTCGACATCGATGCTTGATGAAATCTAGTGCCCTCTCTCGCCCATTCCGTAAGTGGCATTGTGTCATTCATACTCCGCATAAGAGATAGGATTATTTTGTGATTCATATTTCCTCTTACACAATTTCTCTTTACAACCTTTTGATCAAGACATAAGATGGCATGTATGTATAGCTTAAAAGAAGTTGACGAAGTTAGTATCTGCTTTTAGCCATGACATGATTTTAACATCACCCATGATATACTAATCGATTCTTATGGATGGAACATTCTCTATTCAACTGGGATGAGCTCGTAACCCGACATCCGTAGTTTCTAGAATCTATCTCTTTATGAATTGTCACTTTTATGAGTACTTTGTAGTTCTCCGGGAATGCAAGGTTTCATTTTTGCTTTCGGTGCTCCATATTCCTCTTGGGAATCCTATGGCGCCGGGCCGATGTACGTAGTCTTGGGGCGGTGTGATTTCGTAAATATGAAAACATGGATTGTAGAATTGCTTTAGACTTTTGAATGAAGTACATCTCTACTCAAATTTTATTTCTACTAATTTGTACAACAACAAAAAAGCTAAAATAAAATATTCATTTTCCTAATAGAACAAGTGATTCGTAAATGAAACCCGTGGACTATAGTCATTATATGTACTCAGAGCAATTTAGTTGTTCACTTTTTACTTAATAACCAATATGGAGTCAGGTTCCTTTTCTCCATAAGTGTAGACACCAATTTGTATGTTGAGCAATGGCTTATTATCGCCATATGTGTTCAGATATATTACTTATGCCAAAGAAGAAGAGGCTATCCTGTATTCAAGTTGTACACAAGTCTTGGAAGGAAAGTGTTAAGGTGAGCTTTATACTTTGTTCTTCTAGCATGTTTACGCAATATGGTTATTCTAATGATTATTGATCTGCTGCGAGCATGCTTTGGTACTACAAAGTATTGCCATGCATGGCTACTTTAACATGGTACAATTGTTGCTTCATTCCAACAAATTTTCTTTACTAGTACTCTACCCAATTCTATCTTTTCGAGTGCTTCGTGATTTTTCTCGCATATGTGGAAATCTAGATTGTCTCTATTTGCATGATGTAGGCAAATCAGAGGATAGTTTCACTAAAGATGAGATAATCTTAGCATATACAAGGTAACACCGAACTACCTTTTACATGTGATGTGGAACTACGCTTGCTTGCATCGCTTGCATGCTTCATCTATTTTAGCTCTAAGTGAGTACCGAGTAAGACAAGTAAAGTATTTTCTTCAAGATATGGAGCATCGCTTCGCCAAGCTATGGTGTGTGTTTGACAAACTCTCTCCAAAGGTTTCTTAGACATGGCCACCTACACCTCTTACCTTGATCAAGATGCTTGTGGTTTTTAAGTATTCATATAATGATCAACTTACGCTCTATTGTAAATTACTTGTCTTATTTCTTAAACAATTTGATTTATAGTTATGCACATTTGAATATCCAAAGTTTGAATTCTACTTTGATCTTTCAGCATTTATTCAAGCCGATTGCTCACAAACTCAAGAGTATCGCACAATTAGCCTACAAAGTCGTATGCACCGAATATATATTCTAGGTCCATTTGCTTGTGAATGCTGCTTTTTTTTGTATCAGATATTCGCTATCTATTTAGGACATTTCAAAATATGATACCTTTGATTATACCATGGAAGTTCATATTCCCATGCTATGTGTTTATTTTGTTGACATGACAAGTGTGTAAAGCACAATTCCTTTTAGTGCCAACAAGTATTAAGTTGCAAGGTTTATTTTAAGTCGACCTAACTCATCTACTCTTCACTCTCTAGTAGGCTAACAAATGAGTGAACTTTGTGTACAAACAGGCACTCTTGTGCACGCCAACTCTTGTGTAAAATACCATTTTCATGCATGATTCTTGTCATTTGTGTAAAATACTATCAAGATACTAGTTTCAACACCCTATCTTACAAGGGAAATCTCCTCAAACTTTTGTTGAAACAATGTCTTCGCATAATCATTCTCAAGTTCTATACCGTGTGTTACATCTTCTTGACAAGGCCGAGATAGTGTCACATCAGGAGACATTTGTACAAAGACAAATATATCCTCTTCTTTGCGCTTGAGCATTGGGAGTGACAAGTTGAAGGTTAACTCATGCACCTTGACATTGATGTACCAAGCATTCACTCCGTGAGCTACTTGGAACTATTATATGTATCATGCCTTCGCCTAGCTTTTCAATTTGAACTCAATATATTGTGGATGTCCGATCTATATATGTGAATGTTGTATTGTGAACTCAAACATTATGTTAATGTTGTCGAATCTATATATGTAATGATTTGTGCCTAATTGTTGGTATTTTTCTTATCGTGGAATGTATACTGCTTGATTATGAAGTTTCGTCATCCCGAAGTCCGGGTTAAAATGAAATACATTGTACGCATAAAATTGGTGCATATAATGCTCGCATTTCCGAGTGTCCTTAGTTGACAAACACTCTGAAAATCACTTAATCAGCAAGTGTGCTGGTCGTCACTTAATCTACTTTCCCGAGTGTAATTTGAAAAATACACTCGACAATTTTCCTACTTTCCCGAAAGTAATTTGAACACTCGAGAAAGTTATTTCTTCCGAAAGTGTTTTATGTTTCGAGTGTATTCAACACTCTGAAAGTTAACTTTCCTGAGTAAATCTCAAAACACTCTGAAACTAGTTATTACCCCACTAAACTATCCCGAGTGGTTTTTCCCGAGTGTTTTGGGGACTTTCCCGAGTGTTTTGGGACTCGAGAAATTAACGACTCTCGTAGCGAGCAAGGCTAAGCATGACACTTAGATACTTAACCTATTAACTAATCAGATAGCATTAGTTCTAGGGTGACAAAGGATAGTGTCCAAGTTCAAGGATGGGAAGGTTATATTCAATTATCATTAAGGTATTAACTATGAGCTAGACCAACATAGTTGTATAAATCATAGCAATGCAATTTTATAATTTAAAATAATATAATCGATTTCAAAAGTAGGTGCAACATGATCAAAGTGTTGACTCGCCTTGCTCAATATTCTCGATAATCGCCTTGCTCAATGTTTTATAATCTTAGTCTTGTTCTTGCTTTGCTTGAACTGCTGTTCCATCATGACTAGAGAGTCTAGCTACACAAGGTACGATCGAACGCGAGAACGTCTGAAAGCAACAAAATGAAATCCAATAAATCCAAAGGCAAGTAAACCAAGGAAACATTTCAAATGAAAGTAAAAAAAACCAAGAGTGGTTGAAGCTCAAAATACTTCAAACTAAACTAAATATACCTAAGGGCATCTTGAAAGAAGGAAGTACTACATATGAAACTAATCATACTTAGTGGAGTTGATAGAGGAAATACTTCAGACGAAGTATATCCAAACTTTTGTCGGTGATGTAGAACCGATCTTACATATGATTGTTTGCTTCGGGGGGGGGGTCTCCTAGATAAGGATCACGCAAAGAATTATCACGCAGAGAATGACACGGGGATTTTATATAGGTTCAGGCATTCTCCGAAGAGAATAACAACACTACTCATGTGTAGCTATATTGAGTATGTTGATTACAATCAAGAGAAAGACTAGGGCTTGTGCTCCAGATTGCGCTTTTGTCCCTTCGCTTCCTCGACTTCAACCTTATATAACGATGAAAAGGTGGCGCCTTTAGATGGAGAGGTGTCCCAACATTCCAATTGATGAATCGCTGATGGAAGTTGCCGCCGTGACGTGGCACCTCCACGCTGTTAGGCGCTTGTTGTCGAGACAAAAGTAGTTCATGCGTTACCACAGAGAGTAACATCAGATATTAAATACCCCATGTGTTAAACATGGCGATAATATTCCCTAACCGACAGGGCCCACATGTCAACAAGCCTTATCGACATAGGTTGTCGGCCAGTCGGTCAAAGCCAATCGAAGTCAGAGAAGATCTTACGATCGCCGATAGTCATAGAAAGGTTTGATGATTATACCATGGTCGAGAAAGACTTACGACCATGGGGTGGTTTACTTACTGTGCAATTTGACCTCTCCCTTATAAATATTAAGGGTATACTTAAGACTAATATGGAGATGTTAATATCTATAATAAGATGAGGCGTGATGTGACATGTATGTACAACGGTGCATCACTTGTGACAAGGCAAAATCGGTTGCATCCACATGGTTTGTATACTCTTCCAGCCCTAATGCACCATGGGAAGATATTAGTATGGACTTTGTTTTTGACCCGCCTAGGACGAAGAGGGGAGAGATTCTGCTTTTGTCGCTAGGATCGATTAAGATGGCACACTTTATTCCGTACACAAGAGCGATGATGCGCCGATGTTGCCGATTTATTTTTAGGGTGATAGTGCGTTGCATGGCGCACTCCAAAACCATTGTCTTGGATCGCGACGCCAAATTCATGAGTTACTCGAAGACACTTTGGGGAAGCTAGGACAAGGTTGTTATTCAAGACAACTTGTCATCTCCAAACCGATGGTCAAACAGAGGTGGTGAACCGCACACTTTCGATGCTACTAAGGACCATGATAAAAAAATATCAAGAAGGAGAACTGCTTTTCACACGTGAGTTCGCCACAACAGAGCCGCCCACTTACTACACAGATGTGCCCATTTGAGGTGGTGTACGGTTTCAAGCCTATTATGCCACTTTGATTTGCCGCTTCCAAGTCAACAACGAACAAATATGGAGGCGCAAAGAGGTCTGAATATGCTAAGAAATTGCACATCAAGGTGAAAGAAGAAATTGAGCACAAGGCAAAGTACTATGCCGACAAGGCTAACAAGAAAAGAAAGAAGATGATTTTTCACCAAAGCGATTTAGTTTGGTTACACTACCGCAAGGATCGCCGATCGACGAAATTGAAGTTGTCGCCACGAGGAGATGGACCTTTCAAAGTGCTTGAGCGGATTAACGATGATGCATACAAGAGCGCTTTTAGATTCTCGTAAGAATAAGAAGCTCAAGTAATGATCAATTTTATATTCAAGAGCTAACAAAGCAATTTTGATAGGGCCAATGTCACAAAAGGAGCACTAATTGCGAACTAGTTAAAACATCCACAAATTGCGCTTTTAGTTCAAGTTGTTTTAGAGTTCTAGCTCATTTAGCAAAGACTTAGCTACACATGTGAAAGTATGATAATTCTAGCAAGTCAAAACTAGACATGACATTGAGTAAGAATTGAAATACCAAAGTCTAAAGGGTAATAAGCAAAGCTTCATCAATTTTAAAAACAAGCAAGAAAGCTTATATTTCAATGCATCTTTTGTGATTTTTCATATGAATGCAATATGATACAATGAGATGCAAGAAAACTCAAAAAGCCTAAAAAGATCAAGAAGTTCAAAAGAAGATCAAGAAAAGTTCGATGAAACAAAGAAAAATCGTAAAAGCTCAAACCAACCCATAGGATAAATTACCCCTAACTCACTCCTCAAGGTGGCAAACCTTGTTGGGTCTAAAAGCTTGGTGAGGATATCGCCTAATCGAGCCTCTGACTCACAAAATACAAAGACAATATCACCCTTCTCAACATGGTCTCTAAGGAAGTGATAGCTAATGTCTATGTGCTTAGTCCTAAGATGTTGCACTAGGTTTTTAGCAATGTTAATAGTAGAAGTGTTATCACGTAAAAGAGGAACACTAGCAAAATTTAACCCAAAGTCCTTAAGAGTGGACACCATCCACAAAATCGACCACAAAGAATTAGCAAAGCAGCCTACATATTCAAATTTCAAAGATTAGATTGTGCAATGTAAGACCGCTTCCTAGACGCACCAAGAGACAAGAGAAGTGCCTAAGAAATGATAAGTACCAGAGGTACTTTCCTATCTAACCGATACCGCAAAGTCGAATCGAAAACCCCGAATGGACAAATAAGAAGAGCAAGAAAACCAAATGCCATACTAGAGGGTAGAGTGTAGGTACCAAGATGCGCTTAATGGCTTGGCGATGTGAAGTACTTGAGAAGCCTCAACCTCACGCAGAGGCATCATGCAAGTGGATGTCCTGGCCTTGAGGTCGCAGTACATGTATGGGAGACAATCATGTCATGCAGATTGCTGATCCACGGCTTCTCCTTCCTCATCTCGATCCAAAGTAGTCAAGTCGCCATGGAGTGGCGATCGGCTTGCAGGCCACCCATCTCAAGCGCTTTGAGTAGATCCTGGTGTAATCCATTCGATGGATGAAGATCCATTCCTTGCATTGCTTGATTTGAAGCCCCATAAAGTAGTTGAGCCCTCCCATCATACTCGCCTCAAATTCCCTAGACATGGTCTCAAAAAATTGGAAACAAGAGCATGAGAAGAACCACCAAAGATAATATCATCCACGTGAATCAACAAGCAGAAGTCATTGCCATGCCTAAGAATGAAAAGAGTCTTATCTATCTTTCTCATTTCAAAATCATTCTAAGCAAGGTCTTAAGTCTATCATATTAGGCTCTAGGGGCTTGCTTAAGACCATACAAGGCTTTGGATAGCTTAAAACACGATCCGGTGCTTAGAATTCTCAAAACCGTGGGGTTGCCTAACATACACTTTCTCCTCTATAAAACTATTCAGAAAGGCACTCATAACAACCATTTGATGCAACCTAAAGCCCTTAGATGCAAAGAAATGTAAGGTACGCGTAATGGCTTCTAATCTAGCAAATGTACAAAGGTCTCATCAAAGTCTAACTCCTCAACTCGCAAAAGCCCCGAGCTACCAACATAGCCTTGTTTCTAACCACGTAACCATTCTCATTTTGTTTATTCTGAACACCCAAGGGGTTCCTATCATATTATGGCCACTAGGAGGCTCTACTAGGTTCCGCACCTTGTTTCTCTCAAAATTCTCTAACTCCTCATACATGGCATTGACCCAAATAGAATCGATAAAGCATGTGATATATCGCGGGTTCAAAAGAAGTTACAAATGCGTAATGAGAGAAGAGACTTTGATCATGATACCGAGCGAGTGACTCGCCATGAAGATTACCAATCATCCGATCCGGAGGGTGTTGTTTCGAATGTGCAAGTGAGCGCCTGGGAGATAGCATCTCCTCAACCTCCGTAGGTACTGCTGATGAAGACGATATAGCAGAGCCTCAATTGGAGGTGAAGCAACAGAAAGGTGTTCTCGAGCTTGGACAGAGCATCAAAGAATAAGTGGAGAAGCAAGATTTAACTCATCCTCATCTTCTTCAACAAAAATGCTCTCTGTCACCCAGATGTCACCTAAACATCCGATCTAGCCTGTGGCTAGTCTCATCAAAGTGACATTGCATGTCTCCCGGACAATGTTAGTTTCAATATTAAAGACTCAAAACCCTCGAATGAGTAGGATAACCCAAATAAACCATCACAAGTCCTTGATTCAAATTTATCTAGGTTTCCGCCTTGAGAATAAAACACTTGGATCCAAAGACTCGAAGTGAGAGACAGAGAGTTTTCTACCAAATCGAAGCTCATAAGAAGTCTTGCCCAAAGACGGTCTCAAGAAGACACGATTTGAAATATGGCAAGTCAGAGTAATAACTTCGCCCAAAACCTCCTGAGTGCTATACTCATCTAGCATCGCCCTAGCTATCTCGACTAAGATCCTGTTTCTTCCTTTCCACAAACACCATTTTGTTGAGGGACGGTGGAGAAGAGAACTGATGCTCAATACTGCTCAAAGACAAAAGAGGCAAAAGAACCATTCTTGAACTCGTGCCATTGTCACCGCAAATTGCTCTCGTGGCACTAGGAAGCTCGTGTTAAACGAAGAATAAGATCATGATAATGATCAAAAGTTTCATCCTTCAAACAAGAAAGAACACCCAAGAGTATCTCAAAAATCATCAACTATGACAAGAATATACCATTTACCACCGATCGATCGAACCCTAGTAGGACCAACAAGATCCATGTGAAGTAATCATTCCGGTTCTGTCACCATGACCATAGTCAATGAAGGGTGGAGGCGGCAACTTACTTGCCATGCCTATGTATGCAAATACAGATCCTTGACGACTTTGAGTTTAGGCAAACCTCTCATAAGATCAAGGCCGCTAACTCACGTCAGATGATCAAAACCAATGTGCCCCAAACATCGGTGCCAAAGCCAGATATCAGAAGAAGATGCAATTAAACATTTGAGAGATCCAGCAAGAGATTCAGAAAAATCAACTCCAAAGATTCTACCAACTCTAGAAATCCCAAAACAAGCTCACCAAAGGAATCAAGCACACAATAGGCATTTTTCTTAAACGAAGTTTCAGAGCCATCATCAAGAAGTCGCAAATAGAAAAACAAGTTGTACCTTAGCTTGTCCACAAGGGCGATGTCCTTCAAGATGAATCATTATTCACCTTGATTGATCTCGCCTTCAATTCGCCTTGTGTATCATCTCCAAAGGTGATGAAGTCATCACCCATCGATCACGTGAAGGAAGTGAACCATCTTGAGTCTCCTATTATGTGGCGTGAACAACCGAGTCGACGAGCCACGGTTCTTCCTCCTTCCACTACTGATCCCGAAAATCAAGGCACAAGATCGATGTGTCTCAATACTAGGGTTAGTTAGACATGACTTGGGAACCGAAAGTATCGAGACACACGCTCATGAAAGTAGTATGCAAAGCGTAGTGCTATCCTTGATCTTATTTAAAGTTCTATCATGAGCAATGGTTACATGAATATGAGATGCATCCTCCTAGGAACATGATGATGATGAGTATGTGCAACAAATTCTAGACCGTGCTTCTTCTTTTCTACGTGACCATGTCTCATAAAAGCTCTATGTTGATTAGATGAAATTCTAGCAATATTTTTCTTAGCGTTCTTCAACCTACACCCAATGTAACTCAACCAAATGTCCACTTTCTTGCAATAGGTGCAATGGTATTTGGTACTATCTGAGAAGCACCTTTTGGCTCAAAAGAAGGTTGGACAAAACTCGCAGATTTGAAAATTATTTTGGCAGTGTTGGTTGTGAAATCAAGCCATTTTCCAAGACCTCAATGACATTAGGCTTGGATTTGTCCTGGGTCGAGTTGTATCCTAACCCCTACTTCTTATAAGGAGTTTTAGAAGTGTCTGTAATCATGTTTAATTGTTTCTTACCTTGAGAGAATTTCCCTAGTGTGTCCTTAAGGTAAGCATTTTCTTTCCAAAGTTAACACATGATTCACAATTTTGACCTTAATGGCTCTAGTATGTTTCTCCTTATGAAAGCAACTTCAAGCTTATA
Source organism: Phyllostachys edulis (assembly GCA_036346405.1). Taxonomy (NCBI): domain Eukaryota; kingdom Viridiplantae; phylum Streptophyta; class Magnoliopsida; order Poales; family Poaceae; genus Phyllostachys; species Phyllostachys edulis. Next base: position 5,315 of record JAYEVD010000816.1, on the reverse strand, counting down.
GGTCGCATTACGAGGCACAAGGTGTAGACTCAATTGTGTCCTTAAGCTTGGCATATTTGGCTCTAACTACTTCTAAAATGTCCTTAATTTCATGTTCACGTTCTAAGCAGTAAAGAGCAAAAGCTAGATTCAACATTACCAAAAGCATCCAACTTACTAGACTCTAAGCATTTTTCACAGTGAGCAGATTTAACATCAATTAGCTCACCCTAGCATTTTCAAGTTGATGCAAAGCAATATCATGAGCAGCATTGGCTTAGCAAATTCAGAGTGTAGAATATGGCAAGATGAACATTCATCGATTCAAGAGTCTTAGCATTTACAAGTTCTAAAGTCAAATTATCTACTTGTGACTCTAAGTTCTTATTCCTTGCCATGATAAACTCTAAGTCCTTATCCCGACTCATGAGTTGCTCAAACATGTTGTCGATCTAGCGTAGGACATCATAGGAGGAGGTACCTCATCATTGTCATCGGCCGACTCTGAGCCGGCCATGAAGCACATGCCTGAAGTCCTTGGTCTTCCTTTCTTGTCTTGAGGAGCTCCTCCTCCTTGTCCTCCTCGCTTCCCTGAGTCCACATCGCCATGGATTGTTCTCCAAAAGCTGCAGGACCCAGCTGAAAGGCCTTTCATGAGCTTGGCAAAGATCATACTTGGGCTTGCTTTCCCGAGGCTTCTTCCAGCAAAGCTTCTCATCCTTGCGGTTGCCTCTACCTTTCAAATTTTGAGGCGCTTGTTCGATATGATATAGCTCTCCACACGCATAGCACGATCACAGTGGCCACCTCTTCTTGTTTCTAACATTGTTATATGCCCGCAGTGACTTTCTTTGGCTAAAAGAGCTAAATCACCTCAGAAGACTCTCAAACTCTTTCTTCTTGAATTGCGATAAACACGCAAGAGAAAATCCAAGAAGACTCTAAGAACCATCGGGTTTTTCAGAGGATCGCTACTAAAGCCATGTTATCCTTCTTAGGAAGACTACCTCTTTTAATCTCATGAGTCTTGAGCTTGCTATAAAGCGGCTCCAAAGTGAGACGGAGAGATCGACGCTTCTCCTCAATGGTAGTAGCCTTCATCTTCCACTCCTTGGTGTTGATTGCACCAAGAGGCGGGTGGCATTCTCGATTGAGGTACTCAATGTCAACAGCTCTCATCCGATTGATCACCTTGTTAAAGCGAGCAAAAACATCATTCATTCTCGCCAGACGATCTCAATTTGTTATACTCTCGCTTGTAGACCGCCTAGCGCACTTGCTTGATCTAGGACCATCCCTCATGGTAAGTTTCGAGGTGTGCCAAATCTCATGTGCGGTCTCACTGTTGCAAATCCTATTGTATTCTCGCCTAACAAGCCCAAAGATATAGGATATCCTTAGCCTTATGGTTGTTTGCCAAGAGGTCACGGGCCGCCAAGCAACCCCAAGCTAAATGAGCGAACTCAAACAACCTCCCATGAGCTTGTCCTTCGCTCAAGGAAGACTCGCATGCATTTTTCCAATAGGCATAGTCGAGCCCATCGAAGATATACGCTATTGGTTTAGTACTTATCCATCGCCAAGTTCAAGGACTGCTAAGATCAAGATTGAACTAACTGGCTCGATACCACTTGTTGGACCGAAAAGGCGACTAGAGGGTGAATAAGCACACTCACTTTTTCACTTTGATCGATTCAACACCAATTTCACTCAAAGAGCTATAAGCTATGAAGATCAATATACAAGTACAAATGGAAGACTTGTATTGAATCCAATCTAACCCCAAAGCAAACTAGACCAATATGCCAAAAGCTCAAACCCTAAATCAGGGTCCTGATCGACCGACGCAAAAAGTGCGCTCGACGCTTGGTCCGGGCCCCGATCAAGCAAGAAAAGGTCGGTCTGACCGGCAATATGTCGACCGTACAAAACTCTGACCGACCTGGATGCATGATGAACAAAAGCACACAACAAAATCAAAACTCAAATTGGTCTAACTTTTGATCCGTGACTCCAAACTCTACCAAACTTGAGATACACCTTCTAAGATATTAGGAACCTATTCCAATCAAGGATCGTGAAGATCTATACCAAAGTTCCTATCTTTTAGTTTGAACGAAGGGTGCTCCAAAACCAAGTCAAAATTGAAATATGATCTAAAGACTTGCTCGTGGGTGATTGATGATCCTAGATGTGTTTCCACATGTCACAAAGAAGCTAGATCAAGGCAAGAAACCAAGAGAAAACTCATGGATCAAAGAAAGACTTAAAATAACCAAATGAGAGAAAGAACACAAAGAGAACTATATTTGAGAAATCTTTCCTGGATTGATTTGATATGATGTTGGTTTACACCACTCCATCAAGGAGGACAAAGACTCAAAGACATGAGCACGAAATCAAATCCAAAACTCTCTAGAACCCTAACCTTCCACTTTCTCTCTAAGCCCTAAGAACAAACTAGGGTTTCACTTAGCCAAAGGGTTGAATGGGTCAAGGCAAGTACCTCCTATTTATAGTGGATGCTAGACCTTCTAGAAGGAAAACCCCACGGGCATCCGCTTAGGGCCCACACACAAATGGGTTCACTCACGCCAAGAGCATGAGGTAGGTGAGACATGGGGGGTGCAATAGCACCCCAAATTTTTTGCACAAAAATTGATATACACCTCTTCTTAATACATAAAGTATATACTACACATACTAACATACATACTTCTCAACTCCTAGCAAACTTCATTTAGCATTAGACCCAACAAAACTCGATAATCAAGCCCAATTCAACTAGTCAAGAGGTAGGTATGCCTAAATGCCATCTCCATCCATCGTCATAAGAGGGCGTTAGGGTCAAGAAGAAAATCATCAAGGCATTATCGCAGATTACGCATCACTTGCCGCTTCGCTTCATTACCGACGATCTTGGTCTTCGACACGGTCATACCGAGTCTCTCAATTTCATTTATTATGCAACAAGATACAAGGTTTCGAGAAGTGGAGAATCTCGAGCACTCTATTAAACTTGTTGAGACAAAGAAGCATGATCGCTATAAACTTGTTTATTTGTTGCTCAAAGTGGTATTGATCCTTCCTGTACAATGAAAAGTGTAGAGAGGGTATTTGTGGCAATGAATCATGTAAAGAACAAGTTAAGAAATAGCATGGGTGAATAATACTTGAATGTTGCTTAGTTACTTACATATGAGTGTGAATTTTTTTCTATAAGTTAGTGATGCATGTTGTCATCAATCGCTTTCAAAGTATGAAGGAACATTGTATCAAGTTGTAATTTTCAAAAATATTTTTGTGATGTTGGTTATAGCGCGAATATGTAATTTGACATATTTGAACTTATGTACTATGTCATTTGAATCCTTGTGTTGAAACGAATGTGCCTTAAGTTTGCACCCCTATCGCCAAAATCCTCGCTCCGCCTAACGACTCACGACATATTTTAAAGCCGCCGCTTTTATCTCCTCCTCGACCTAATCCGCTTTCCACGCACCGCCTTATGCCGCTGGTTAGTAAAAGGTCACCAAGGCGGTATTTAGTTAAAATTACCAAAATACCCTTTTCGATCTTTTTTCCAAAGACCAAGTCCAAACCACGCGGAAGCACTTCACATGTCACACGCCACGCGTGTTGATCCAGGCTCTCATCATGTCGGCAAGTCTCTCCCATCCCAGCCCTACCAAACCACCATGGCACTTGTAACCGCACCTCGCTACCGCTTGATCCAACTTGTTGCAACCGAACCGCCTGCTCGGCCACCTTTGTCCCTTTTGCACCATGCTTGACTCCATTGACTTCACCCAGCATCCCCGATCATTCTAGACCTCGCTCTCCAAGCTTAGTCCCGATCATCCTCACCGCTGACCGTCGTTGACCTCCAAGCACCCTGCACAACAATAGACAAAGAAATCGATTCCGGAACAAGTTCTTCGCGAACTTGACCCACGTTAGTCAAAACATGCATCATACAACACATATGCATTGAAACCCATGAACTTGACTCTAACCCAACACTCATCGCCACTTTTGGCCGATGAACAAGACACAACCCGGCCGACCACCACTCAATGGCTAGTTCGATCAAGAGCCGATCCGATCAGCGCTTTGAACGCCGGCCCGATCAAAGCGCCGCTCGATCGCGCCTTTGAACGCCGGCTCGACCGCCTTGCTCGACAAAGACTTCAAACTTCGATTTAAAACGCTGCGGTTTCTACAAACCGCCAACGCCATTGCCAATTATAACATCATCCTAAGATCGCATTAATATATCCCCATGATATCCACACCTTTCAAAGTGCTTGAGTGGATTAACGATAATGCATACAAAATCGAGCTTCCGAGATGACTATGGCGCGAGCTCTACATTCAACGCGTCGATTTATCGCCGTCTTTGGTGTTGATGATCTAGTGTCAAGAATCGATGCCTTTTCAAGAGGGGAGGATGATAAGGGCATCCACTACTTACACCTTCTTTCTCCTCCACCTAATGCTCATGATATATGCCTCGAAGGTCGATGTGACCAATAACAAGAGCACGTACCAAGAAACTACAATCTCGTGTGAACTTGCTCCTTCATGAATATGTCATTGATTTTAATGAGAATTTTATACAACCTAAAAACAAGGTTTTGCTTATGATCGTTTGAAGATTCAACGATGGACTCGAGATCAAGAATATGCGCCATTATCCAAGGAAGATCATCAAATGAGGAGGTCAAGGTGTTGCCCCATGGCCATTCTGCACGGGAGAGGGCCAAGGTCCATGCGCCAAGCGAGAGATCAAGGCCCAAGCTGTCAAGCACAAAGCCCATATGGGAGGAGCCAGAAGGAAGCCCAAGTCCGTGGTGTGAAAAGTAACCCATTATGAACAAGAATCCCACATGAACAAGACTTACCATGAAATGCTTTAATTCAATATTTTTAGTGCGCTTTTGTTAGGTCTTAATCCACTTGTTCATCGTGGTTTAGTTGTCGGTCGCGGTTCGACTTTAAAAGCTGAATAGGCTTCCAAGATCGCAATTAGGGAGTCCATGTACCTCGATATTGTTATGGACGCACTTCAAGATTCGCTAACTACCGCTACATATTCCTGGGCCAACCGACATTTGGTAAGCGGTATCGATAAAGTTATCACCGATCGTGAAAGCAAAGGGTATGGTGAAACTCAAAGATACGATCGACAATTCGCCGATCAAAGCAATCCACCACAAAGCCCACCAGAAACGGTAATCTCCGATCGCTTCCCTATCATGGAGGCTCGCTCGTACATTGAAGGCTCTCCCTTAGCTACGATGGGAATTCATCCAAGATCACTATGGCATCACGGT